>CAKNXH010049126.1:0-10319 GCA_932178445.1 Andricus quercusramuli
AAGGATACGCTGTAGCGTATCCGCTCCGTTCGTTCGGTCCGCCAGGGCTAACAAAACTTTTTTTCCGAGTCCGGAGGTCAGAGCATGTTTACTGTATGTTTTTGGGGTCGCTGAATCAAAATCCGTAGTGTACAAAACTCCAGCACGTCAGGGACGTGAAAAAGAGACGATTTTTTCAGCGAAGTTAAAAACATATAATAAGCATGGTCTGACCCCCGGACTCGGAAAAAAATGTTATGAGGTTTTTTGAGGTTATCTCAAAACCCTGACGAGCTACCGTTTTTTGGACCTTGGATTCGGATTCAGCGACCCCAAAAACATATAGTAAGCATAGTCTGACCTCTAGAATCGAAAAAAGATTCTTTTGTGTGTGACTGTGCAATTTAAAAATATAAGAAGATAAATTTTATCACTCAGCATCACTGATGACAGCATTTAAGGCAAATTAAGAGAGAAAAAAAAACGATTTTTTTGTATCTTCAAAACACATTTGGTCAATAAAAGCAAGTAATTGAAACACAAAAATGTACTATGGAAGCTAGAAATTCATAATGTAGATTGCTAGTTAATTCAATTTATTTATAACAATGAACTTCACCAGATAATATTCTTTTCGCTTTCAAGCACTCCTGCGCATCCATCCAGTCCAGCGATGCTTAACATAACATAGAAAAAATGTCCACGAAATAGAAAAGTAATCGACTTTTTTGAATTAACATAAATGTTTAAGCAAACAAAACTTAAAAAATCGGGCCACTTAAATCTCCTAGAAACCAAATGCTTATTTTGTTCAAAAAAAGAAATCCTCAATCATTCAAGACTTGCCATCTACAAGTTATTTTGAACCTCGTTTTTTAATTTAATCCCGCTGTGCGGCGCACGTGAAAAAATGTTTAGGATAATATTCCGGCTTATATTTTGAACCGACTGTAAACTTCTTTTTTTAACAAAAACTGAATCAATTTTAAAGAGATCTGTGATATTCGATTTAAAAAAAAATTGATTAATTTTTTATTCAAGTATAACCCTTGCAAAAATTATTATTTTGTTTTATTTTCCGATACATTAACATATGCATACTATTTTACACAACTCACAATTGAAGACCCAGGGGGAACAATGACTTATGTCCACTTTGGACTAAGGTTGTTTTTCGCCCCGGGTCTCTTCATATGTTCAATCTTAGTCCAAAGTGGACATAACTCGTTTTTCCCCTTGGGTCTTCAATTGTCAATTGGTATACACTGCTCATTTGTTTATAGCAATAACGTTTGTAATCCCTAGTAGCAAGATAACTGCAGACTGGCGCAAGCTGGGCGCCAGAAAAAGAAGAATCTGTTTGCAGCCTGGCACCCGGCTGGTTCCGCTTTGGCGTGCCGTTCTGGCACCAGAGTCTGGTGTAGCAGATCCTGGCCCAGACTGGTCATGATATACACCACACAAAATTAAAATAACGTAAAATGGTACTAAACAGGTTTCTGTAATAGTTTTACTCTATATTTGAGCCCTTTCTGGGAGAATATTCTGCGGAGACGTCACAACATTAGACACATTGAAATATTAAAAACATAACCTGTTGTCGTATAAGCTTGCATGCTTGCATATTTGGTCATACTTGTGAGTCGTTCAAATTTCCGATTGCTAGATTTAAAATTTCATTATTTATATCCTACATTAATTACTAGTGTTTAAACTAAATACCGGAATCTGGTTCCTTTATTCACCAGATTCTGTTTTTCGTCTGGTCTGATCATTTCTCCCGCCAGTCTGGTCAACTATAGGGAGCAGATGCTGAGACAGACTCTGGCGTCTGTCATACAAGGCAGACGTTGCTACTAGGGATTAAATGACCATATTCTCTCAATGTGCAATATACAAATTTCTAAAAAATTGCCTCAAACTTTTAAAAGCTTAAACTCTGTAGTTGTTTATATTATTTTTATAATAATGAGAAATAACTTCCATTCATTTTCATAATACTTGTGCGTGACTGAAAATTGGTTTACAGAGAAAAGTCACTTTATAAATATTCAAAATCATCTCAAAATCTCAGACTGCTGCAATTTATGCATTGTTAAAGGGGTAGGCTGATTGTTTTATGGTTATTTTCAAGCATTTTTATTTCCAAGTACAGTTAAAATTCAAAGGTCAATTTTTTTACGTGTATAAGTACACATCTTAAATCAATCCCAGGCGGAAATATTATATATAGTTTATATATAGTGTCAAGTATTATATATAATATTCATTTGTTTTATATAAAAAATGTATAAAACAAACGAATATTATATATAATACTTCACACTATATATAAACTATATATAATATTTCCGCCTGGGATAGAAAACATTTTTATTTTTTTTTATTTACATATCCAAAATGGCGGCCGTAAAAGTGTCCTCTGTTTTCATGGTGAAGGATAAATTTCCAGAACGGTTCGCCGGAAATCAAAAAATTGAATCGATTCTTGATCGTTATATTTTTGGCTCTGGCAGATAGCGAAAAAAAAATTTCACCATGTCAAAAAATTCTGTTTCGAGAAAAACGCGTTACACTTGTACTCGTATCTCTACCTGTTGTATTTTGATTGCGATCCCGTAATTAGACTGGCCTCGTGGCCATCTAGTGAGCTCGAACCTGCCATTTCCCCCCTCTTTTCAGCCAGTTCTCGACCTTGGAAACCTTCCAAACCAATTGCAAAGTATTTCTAGATACCCTTAATGCATCAGAAACTTGAAAATTTTTATTTTTGTAAAGTTCATATTTGGGGCATAATTTCTGAAGTGTACCCACCTCAAAAATGAAAGTTGTCCTATCGGGCTAAAAATTGGCCTAATTGTAGTCCTATTAGATAGTACTCCTCACACCAAAAATTAATTTATTTTGATGATTATTCATCAAAGTGGAGGGGGTACAATTTATGGGGTTTTCAAGCAAAGCCTTACTTTCAAACGTTTGTAACTTTTGTCCTGTTGCCTGAAACAAAATTTCACTTTGAATATTTTCGATAGATTTTTTCACAAAATTTCTGGTGGTGATAATTATTTTCAAAAAAAGTCAAAATTTGACCCGAATTTTTGAAAATCAAAAATAAATTTGACTTTTTTTCAAATTTCGGCACCTTTTTTTTTCTTCAAAATAGTTTTAAAAGAAAGCTGAGATTTTTTTCTATGAGACCTCCAATTTTCAGAGTGGCAAATTAATTCGTCTTTGAGTAATAGAACGATACGTAAACAAGATGCCGTGATAGGGTGAGTAGCGCGCTATTTCCCCTAGTGCGCTCAAGCCGAGAATCTTTGTGCAACTCTTAGGAGCCACTTTTTAAAGTTAAGTAATATTATATGGTAATATTATGTGTCTTCCTTTTCGATTTTTTGGCGATAGTTTCAACAGTTGTTTTCTTTTGCAGGCCTCTTTTGCGGTTTCTGTTTTTTGCCATTCGAGAGGATGTCGTATTTCTCAGAGGAAGAAAACTTCTTGAGTTGAAGTTTTCCATCTTGAGTGGAAATGAAAGCGTGGTACTGTAATGTACCTGGTATCGTGACAGCTTTGTCAAATCAGGCTTTCAGTAACTCGGTGGCTAAGGCATGATTTTCTTTGCTGCTGAAAAAAATTTCGGTTTCCTTACAGTTACTCTTTGCCCACTGAAAAAAAGCATGGGGAGTGAGTATGTGATGTTTCGGAGAACATTGTAAGCTTGATCGTGCTGCTTGTCTCTTTATATTCGCTCCAATACCATCACATGCACCCTTACCATGAGATGTACCATGGAAGTGCCATTCAGCTTGGATACCAAAATCTTCTTCATGGGCTTGGAGATTAACAAAGCTACTCT
The DNA here is from genome assembly GCA_932178445.1 of Andricus quercusramuli. Classification (NCBI taxonomy): domain Eukaryota; kingdom Metazoa; phylum Arthropoda; class Insecta; order Hymenoptera; family Cynipidae; genus Andricus; species Andricus quercusramuli. The sequence goes on from CAKNXH010049126.1 coordinate 3,836, forward strand.
TATTTTTAAAATGTTGCCCTGCACCATCAGTGAAATAGTAGATTTTCTTTGGCCTGAAATGAGTTTTCAAATAATCTACTATTATCTTTTGATACTCGTGAACAGCTACCGTGTCATGAGCTGAGTTATCAGATATGATTGCGATACTTACGTCCTTGAGTTCTCCATCTTTTTTATAATAAATCACGACAGTGAATATTGTAGCTTGGTCGTTATTCCAGTGGAATCATTGCGCTGCATTCTGAATTATGAAGGCGTAATTCTCAGCGAAATCGAAGCAAATCAAGAACTCACCAGGCAATAACTTTTCCTTCAGGTTTTTGAAAAAAGATGATTGCTCCTTTGAAATTAAGTGATGAGTTTTTAATTTCAACAGCCTTTCACAGAAATCATCTACGAATTCATCAGTATCCATTGCCAGAGTCTTTAGAGTACATCTGTCGGTCTGTAGCCAAATTTCAAACCTTACTTCATTAATACAATGTTCATCAAAAGCTTTTGTGATGTTATCTTTCAAGTTTGCAGTACCTGGACAGTTTTCACACTCTCCTAAATGACAGGAACTTGAAGAGTCAGGACATACAATAGCATCCAGGCAGTCGTGATAATTTGTGAGCACCATGTCAGTATCCTCTGTTAAATGTGGAATATTTATTTCATTCAACATCAACTTGACATTCTCATGATGCACGCGAACGCACACATTATGTGTGCCACTACTTCCTTCTAGAACACTTATTGTACCTGCATTCTCACTTATAATTTATAAAGCATATTCCCAATCAATTTTACACTGATCGTAATGCAGGCCTTGTTAATTCATCCTGGCAATGCAGAGAGCCGTTATTCTAGTAGCATATAATATTACTTAAGTCGAAAAACTGGCACTAAAGCGTTGCACAAAGATCTTCGACGTGAGCGCACTAGGGGAAATCGCGCGCCACTCACCCTATCACGGCATCTTGTTTACGTATCGTTCTATTACTCAAAGACGAATTAATTTGCCACTCTGAAAATTGGAGGTCTCATAGGAAAAAATCTCAGCTTTCTTTCAAAACTATTTTGAAGAAAAAAAAAGTGCCGAAATTTGAAAAAAAGTCAAATTTATTTTTGATTTTCAAAAATTCGGGTCAAATTTTGACTTTTTTTGAAAATCGTTATCACCACCAGAAATTTTGTGGAAAAATCTATCGAAAATATTCGAGGTGAAATTTTGTTTCATTCAACAGGACAGAAGTTACGAACGTTTGAAAGTAAGGCTTTGCTTGAAAACCCCATAAATTGTACCCCCTCCACTTTGATAAATAATCATCACAATAAATTAATTTTTGGTTTGAGAAGTACTATCTAATAGGACTACAATTAGGCCAATTTTTAGCCCGATCGGACAACTTTCATTTTTGAGGTGGGTACACTTCATAAATTATGCCCCATTTATTCAATGAAAATTAATAACTGTTCAAACTAAGTTAATTAATTAATTAAAATTAATTGAAATTAATTAATTAGTTAGTTAATTAAAAAACGCAATATTTGGCTATTTTTCAGCATCTAAACATGGTTTTTTTAACGTAATCATCTGGTAGTAAAATTTTGTAAGTATTTTTTTTAGACAATTCGATAAAGATCCACTATTGTTATTGATAATTAAATTAATGTAGCCATTTAAAATCAGTTTAAAATGTTGCTAGGAATGCTTATTTCAAATATTCTACAGTTTTCCGCCCATTTCTCATTAAAGGATCCAGTGATCTGTTATACACAAGAACTCCAATATAAGGCCGACTAATTTAGTTCTTTCTGGAAATGCTGCCCCACGTAGTTTCTCAGCGTACATACAATGTCAACAATGCGTCGCAACCAGTACCGAGCGATAAAAGCGGGCACTACGGGGGAGCAGTGAGCGGGAGCGACAAAAGCGGGAGCGACAAAAGCGGGAGAAAAATCCAACAGAAGTGGTGCTACGATCCTGACTGTTTACGTTTCCAATTACTCATTTAGCGCCACGGCCAGCGCGAGGCAACCCCCGAAACTGGCCTTATATTGGAGTTCTTGTGTATATATTATTTATTACAGCAGTTCTCAGGCACATTTTAAAAGATGAAGTTGAGATGTCTCAAAATATAGTCTCCAATGATAGGTCAAATCAATAAAAAATTCGTCCAATTTAAAATTTGTCGAAACGTTTCCGCTGCTATGTCAGCCCTCATCAGTCAAATATTTATTGCTGATATTATGATGGTAAACAACATCAACAATTCATCAAATGAAAAACCTCCATTAAAACAGCAAAAATAGTAAACTTATCAAAACTTCAAAAATATTTAAAATAAAAACAAAACTTAAATTAAGAACGAAGAACAGATACCATTACTGAGTCGTTGACGGATGACATTGTTGGTAGTGACATTGACATTGACTACAGTGACGTAGTTGGTTGAAGTTGAGCAGTGTTGTGCGCGGTTAGTACTTGGAAGGGTGACCATTCGAGAATACTACTGCGTGTTGTTGGCTAGTCGTGGGTGTGGTGAGCCCACACTTGTAGTTATTTACTACAAGAAACTATCCACCTAGACACACTACCAGAATCGGGTAGTGTCACGCCTACCCCGAAAGGGAAATGGCTTAATGGTATACATAATAAATTATTATAATGCAATCAAGTAAACTGATAAGAGCATGTGGCTTGACATATTAGGCTAAGCCTGGTTTTTACCCCATCATTCACGGACTGAGTAGCAGTTAAGTGCATGATGGAGGGACCTACAGCTTAAGGTGGGATCCGATATATATTCGGTTTCGGTTTCAATTCCTTTGGAATAGAACCGAAGAGCCTATGACAAAGCCACCGAACGCGTCCTCGGGTTGCGAATAGAGGGTCCCTGTACCAATGGTTTCTGCTGAATATGGTTACAATAATTAATAAGCATTGGTCGACAATTGTCCAGGGATGGTCCCGAAGGAATAACCCCTATGCGACGGCGTATGAATCATGCCGAAAGCTCAATGGTACCTGGGTGAGGTGTCTTTAACCGTGACCCTGGGATACCGGGTGCTGAAAATAATTTATATGCAAACATGACGACGAACCGGCGAAACGCCCACATTGAGTGGACGGATCAACTTAAGAATGACGTGCTAGACTGCTACGATGCCAGCATTATCCCTGTTCGCGAAGGCTTTATGGCGCGTATGCACACTCTGTTGTGCCAGAAACACCCAGAGCTTCAGCACGTTTCGCACCAGTCTTTGCGAAATCAAGCCGACTACCTCCGGAAAAATGGATATGTACGCGGAGCGCTTTCCCAACCGCAGCTTGATCACGCTGCAGACGAAGATGAAGCGACATTAAGACCAACCGCAGAAAGCAGGCACCTTCTGAAAAGATGATTGCAATTTCAGTACAAGGAGGAACATCAACATGCAAGTTCCTCTTAAGCCCCAAGATCTGGGCTCCATCAATTGCTCAGTTTATGGTGCTGCGAGAACTTTGGCTGATTCAAATCGAAGACTAAAACCGACGATACATCGAAAGACCAAAAGACGCTTGCATCAACTGAAAAAGAAAATTGAATGGGCCAGACAGAATGCGTTCCGTGTTCAATGTGTGATTGACTACATAACATCTGGTAGACCGTTTACGGAAAGGGTTCGAAAGTTCGCCCAAGAACTAAGGATCTTGAATCACACACTAAACAAGTCAAAGCTGCTGACAATCAAGCAGCATATTGTTGAGATATTACGGCTGTTATCTGACGCAAGGAGGAGGATACAGAAGAGGGAGAGATGGATCAGGGAGAATCAACAGTTCCTCGCTGACCCATCGCGCCTCTTCAGCGATATCCCTGTTTCTGTAAAAAATCCACCCAAGCCCCAGGAGGTAGAGACTTTTTGCAGAGAGGTATACAAAATCCCGAAAACACTGGAGTTGAAAGAAGATACTGACAATATCATCTGCTTCAAGGAGTTTTGCGACAACCTCATAAAATCTGAGGAGGAATGTCCATCAGTCACTGCCGAAGAGGTGAAAAAAACACTTAGAGGCACGAAGAACTTTTCCGCTGCTGGACCAGCTTGTATCAAGAACTTTTGGATGAAGAAGTTTACTTTTATACACCAACATTTGGCCCGCATATTCACCTCATATTTAAAGTCGGAGACGCCCATTCCGCAGTGGCTGGTGTTAGGACTCACTATACTCCTGCCGAAATAAGGCAATTTGTCCAACCTAGGGAATCACAGGCCAATAATTTGTTTGAACACGCTGTATAAGATCTTCACAGCTGTCCTAAACAACAGGATTGTTCGACGAATTGAGCCTGTATGGCGAGAGATGTACGAACAACGTGGCTCGAAAAAAAGTGTAGCAGGCTGTCGAGAGAACCTGCTGATTGACAGGTGTGTCTGTAAAGACGCTACAGTCCATCAACGCGTCCTGTCAATGGCCTGGATTGACTACCGAAAAGCTTTCGATTCAACCTCTCATAGACTTATCATCTGTCTGTTAGAAAGCTTGAAGGTACATTCAGACATAGTGAGATGCATAGAGAGATTGATGCCTCTTTGGAAAACTAGATTTACTATCTCGTCTAGAAATTATCGTCTGATAACGAACAACGTCACCTTCCAGAGGGGTGATGCAAAGAAGGAAAGGTCCTTCTTTGCATCACACTTCAGCCTCTAACTCTCGCACTACGAAATTTTCCTGGATACCTCTATGGCGACACTAATCAGCGCGAGCATAAGGTCACTCATGTATTTTATATGGATGACCTGAAGATCTATGCCTCTGGTAAAAGAAAACTTCAATTTGCTATAAATATCGTCAAGAACTACACAGGAGAGATTGGAATGGACTTTGGTTGGACAAGTGTGCCAAAATTCATCTGAAGAAAGGAAAGATTACTGGCGTTCCCAAGGAACCTGAGCTTGTGGATATAAGTGTTATTAGCCTCAAAGCCGCATTCAGGACGTAACATCAGTGAAGGAGTCTCTCCGAAGCAGATGCAAGCATCTTCTTCGAGAGATTTGGTCTTTAAATCTGTCGGCGTTGAACAAGGTATCTGCGACTAACATGCTTGCCGTCCCTGTACTACTATAATTGTTTTAAGTACAGCTTACATCGTTGTGAATGGCCGAGAGACCCTTGGCCTGAATTTTAATACCATGAAAGCCGAAGTAAAGAAACCAGAGTTTGGAAAATTTCACCAAGAGCTACTCGACAAGCATATGCACGGAAACTTTTACAGAAATGTAGAAAAATAGACCTTGTCGAAGGAGCAAACTTTTGCTTTCCTCAAATCATCAGGGCTCAATTAAGGTACAGAGGGTTTTTTTTTTGCATGCCAGGAAGGTGTAATTTCAACCTTAGCATACCGTTCCCGCATTTTATGTCAAGAAGTTCCCAGTGATAGGTGCAGAGCGTGTCATGCAGACGCTGAGTACCTAGAACACATACTATCTGGATGTCCAACCCACGCAGGAACGACGTACATCTATAGACATAATGCGGCCCTAAGAGTACTTTATTACCATCTTTGTCGCTCTTACGGCGTTGGTCGCGACCCTGCCCTGCCGAACGCTTCAAGGGATGTAGAGTCAATTGTCCGAAATGAGAAGTGCCAAATTTTCTGGAACTACGATTTTCGGGCAGCAGTCTCCGTTGCTCACTCGAGGCTTGACATTGTTCTCAAAGACTTCGAGAAACGAACTATATTCTTGACCGAATTCTCGGCTCCGTCCGAACACAACATCACAGAAAAGGAGAAAGAAAAGGAGGAGAGGTATCAAGACCTTAAGAGAGAGCTGTAACGACTGTACCCAAAGTATTCGGTGCGAGTAGTTGTCCTTGTGATTGGTGCTCTCGGAGGTGCGAAACTATCACTGGTTTATAACCTTGATGCCATACCCGCGTGCCAAAAATATGCCAAGGCACTTGCGAGATGGATGGAGAAAGCTGTCATCCATGGGTCACTTCGTCTCCTCAAGACACACCAGTGTTTCGCCAGCCTGTCGTTGTGATTTCGTCGTGCCCTGTGACCACCCATCTCACGGTTATGAGACGTGGCCATAGGTGTGATTTACCGCGGTTCTACTGGCGGCTATTTACATTTTTTAGATGGCGGCTGCTCTCAGTAGGACCCTGCGGTGGTTGTTTAACTCTTTTTTTTTTAATTATATATATATATATATATATGGACGCGGACTTCTGAATCTCCAGTGTCTTCATAACCGAATTGTTTTGAGTACAGCTTACATCGTTGCGAATGGCAGTGATCCTCTCCTAAAGATGGTCAGAAACCACGAGATGATTGGCGAAGGGGCGTTCCTTTACAAAGCCGCGGAGCAAGCTGCTGAGACCCTTGGCCTGAATTTTAACATCAGAAGTGAGGAAAGTGCATTACTCCATCTAGATGCTTCACGTCTAAAAGCCGAAGTAAAGAAAGCAGAGGTTGGAAAATTTCACCAAGAGCTACTCGACAAG
>CAKNXH010049136.1:0-12323 GCA_932178445.1 Andricus quercusramuli
ATGTGAGGATTTTCTTACACAATTGCTAATCTTAGTAATTTCATATATGTTTTTATACGCGGCTCGCATAGAGCGAGACTCTTTTATTGGTAGATTTAAAACACTCTCGCAGACGACGTTTATTCATTCAATGGGCAACCATTTTTAATTATAATCACTAGTAATTGGATCTGTAAGTTAGAAAGAGAGTGAATTGGTACTCCATGAAGTGACGTCAGCAAGGTGCAGGGCGAATAGAGGCGAGAGTCGCAAGTAGAGCGCCCTCGAAACTCGACGCGCGCATCTCCCACCAACGATTTTCTACCCTCTCCACTCGACTCCCACTCAACGCCCACGCAGCCTCCCCGTTAAAACGACGCGCACAGGCCCAAAACGACAGAAAGTGTTTGAGAGCTGGTAGCCAGAACCTGGAAGCCAGCAGTAGGTGCCTAGAGCTGGTAGCCAGCCCTAGGTTTCCACCGCAAGCCATTGCCGTGCACAACAGTACTCTCTCTCTCTCTCTCTCTCTCTCTCTACTTCAAGAGTCCTTCAGCTGGAAGCCAGCCAGAGGACAATTGACCACACATCGCCTTCGCCCTCTTGTGAGGAAGCAACAACCAACTCCGACGTTTTACTTTTCGGCGCTTATCTATTATCAACCATGGTAAGAATCTAATATAAATAAAGGAAATTCGAACATACACAATTCTTTGTTTTTCTCTGGTCACTTAACTTCTTCCCCTTCTTTCCTCCGCTAACGGGTTAGCTGGCATACCAGCCTAACCGTTTCCGCAGAGACAGCTGGCATACCAGCCCTCTCAGCCGATACACTGACTAACTTCTCCCCTCTCCCACGACCCTTGAATTAATCCTCTGACTCCCTCCTCTTGCAGTCTCTAGATCACTCTCCTATCCGCTATCTCTTTCCCTCCTACGATCACACCCACCTTTCATCTACCTTGAAGCCTATCCACCATACATCCCTCCTTTACAGAGATGACAACGTTCCCTCTCACTCCGGCTATGGGTCCCCTACCTCTCCTCTCTCTTATTATCTCATGAGATAATTTCTTCTCACCCTTTCTTAGTAGAGAAACATCCTTTATCCCGACGTATATCCTTCATACTACATCCAACAAATCCACCCAAAAGTAAGGAGCATATCAATGTATAGAAGGAGTTTGAGAGTAAAGAAAAAAGTTTTTTGCGCATTTCTTGATCTAGGGAAAGCGATTGCCAAGATGGATAGAAGTAAACTCTGGGAAGTCCTGAAAGAGTACGGAGTCAACGGATGGCTCTTATAAGTAATAAAAACAATATACATATGCTGGTAGCAAAGCGAGTGTAAGGGTTAATGAGAAACTAAGTGACTGGTTCGATATTATGCAAGGCGTTAAATAAGGATGCGTTATGTCCTCGTGACTATTTTTAATATTCATGGGCAAGTGTCTCAGACTGGCCCTCTGCGACCAACAAAATGTGGATTTCAAGTGAGGGTACGTGGGTTAGCGTTCGCGGATGATAAGGTTGTTATGGCAGAGTCAATCGCAAACTTCCGAAGAATGTTGAACAAACTGAATACAAACTTGAAGAACATGGGCCTGAAATAGACGTAAATTAAACAAAAATGATGGTGTTCGAAGGAAGGTAGCCTATTCACTAGTGACGGAAAGATAGATGGAGTGTCCAATTGACGTATAAACAAGGGTAAGAAGGTGATTGGTAGAGCAGGACGCATCATCAGAAGTCATATCAAGATAAGGATAGGAGTAAAATTAATGCGATTAACATGAAAGTCCTGCTCATGGTGTGCGGTAAAACAATAATGGAAAAAGTTATTTATGAGATAATCCTCCAAGCATGTGGTGTAGAGGAGACACTAGTTGATGTTTCTACTGTTATGAAAGGTAAACATTTTATTTTCGTTTTGCAATTTGATTACGGACAAAGTTAAATGCCTATTTTTAATATGCATAATTAAAATATAATACTAATAATAAAATATTAATATGCACAAATTTTATTTGTTTATAATTATATATTTTATATTTAATTTTAATTACAATTTGAGATAGTAAAATTGATCAAATCCCAGGAAAAAGGTGCGTTCAGAATCCCAATGAAGCATTCTGAATGATAAATTCAACCATTTACTGACAAATAAGCAGTTGTTCTTGAATTTAAAGTAGATGATGTCTTGTAATTTATATTAGAAATTATTATTAATTCATTAATCAATTACTATTAATAATTTTTCATAATGAAATGTGTTTTAATGATTACATGTCTTGGATGCGGTTGAAGATTCACATTTTTTGGACAAAAGTTATATTATTTGGTTTATAATTTGATTACTTTGTTTAAAAAAAAATGTCTAGAAGATTTTGTTGGTTAAATATTCTTTTCTTCCTGTACAAATTTGATCTTTTTTTATTAAAAATGTAACTGTTTGAATAAACATTTTAATCCGTTTCGATTGAAAATCAACTTTTTTTAGTTGAATCTATAAATTTGAATTTTAAATTAAATATTTGTTAAAATATCAACTATTACATTTTGCTTCGAAAATTCATCTTATTAGGTTTAAAGTTTCATTACTTCGTTGAATGTTTAATTACTTTCTTGAAAGGTAATGTTTTTGCAGAAGATCCATAATTTTAGTTGAAAATTTGCTTTTTATTTGCTATTTTTTTAAACATTCAACTAGTTGGGTAAAAATTAACTTTTTAATTAAAAATTCATATTCTGGATTTAAAAATTCAATTTGTTTGTAGAAAATTCGTCTCTTCCGTAGAAAATTTAACATTATGGTAAAAAATTAATCTCTTTGGTACAAAATTAAACTATTTTGTAGGAAATTTGTTTTTGTATTGAAAATTATTTGTCTCTAATAAAAATGTAATTACAGCATTTTTGGTTGAAATTTCATCTTTTTAGTTTGAAAATGCCACAATTTAGTTGAATTCTTTTTTAAACGAGCATCACATCTATTGTTCAAACTATTTATTTGAAAATTCGTCTTTTCAGTATGGAAGTAATCTTCTTGGTGAAAAATTCATTTATTTATTTAAAAATTTATGTATTTCGTTTAGAATTCGTATTTTTTGGTAGAAAATTAATCTTCTGTGTTAAAAATTCGTTATTTTTTGGTTAAAAAATTCACATTTTTTAATACAAATACAACTATATTGTTGCACATTTAACTAATTGGTTAACAATTTTTTTTTTAATTTATCTTATCAAGTTGAAAAATCGACTGTATTGTAGAAAATTCGTCTTTCTGTGTTAAAAAATTCGTTTTCTTTTTGATAAAAAATAATTTATTTAACTGAATTCCATTTAACTGTATTCACTAATGATTTTTTAGATTAAGTCCGCAGGGCCGCCACCTATTAGATTGTGTTTTCAAGATTGGGATTCACAGCTTGAAATAAATAAATAAATAAATATATATATATATATATATATATATATAACTATTAAGGTTAAAAAAATTATGGATGACAAAAAATGTTTTAACAAATTTTTTTCTTGTTCTTAGAAAAACCAACAAAATCCTAAATTTTCATTACTACAATAAACTAGTTTTCTATTTATTCGTCATCGTCTTCGATTATATAATTTTCTAACTAATTAATTAATTATTTGTCGTAAAAAACATAATTTTCTGTCAAATAGTTAAATTTTTTTAAATAGTTCAATTTTTAACCAAATTGTTGAATTTTCTAATAACATAGTTAAATTTTTAACCAAAAACATGAATTCCTAACCAAGAATATTATCTTTCTAGCAAAAAAGTCGAAATCTCAACAAAATACAAGAATTTCCAAACAACTGATATTTTCTACAAAAAAATTAAATTTTCAACTTGAAAATATGAACTTTCAAAAAAAGAGTTCCTTTTCAAATAGAAAGTTTAATTTTTTACCAAATTGTTGAATTTTTCAGCCAAAAATACGAATTTTCAACTAAAGAGATCAATTTTCAACTAAAAATTAGGAATCTTAACAATTTTTTTGAATTTCTCTTTTTTGATGAACTCATTTATTGGGTAAAAGTTATTACTTTCTTAAACATTAATTTTTTGTGTGGAAAGTTCATCTTATTAATTAAAATTTCAACTAAAAATGTAAATTTTCCATTTTTAGTTGAAAATTTAACTTTTTTAGTTAAAAATTTGTCTTTTCTATTAAAAATTCTTATTGTTGGGTTGAAAATGCTGAATTTACAGAAAATTCTTTTTTTGGCTTGGAAGTTCAACAATGTAGATAAAATTTCTTTCCTTACTTCCTTACTTGCCTAAAAAATATTTAGTTCTTAAAAATTCGTATTTTTTGTTGTTGAAAATAAATTCTTTTCACTGAAAACTTGTCTTCTTGGTTTGAAAATTCAACAGTTTGGTAGAAAATTCAGCTATTTGGTTGAAAATCGATTTTTTTGTTAAAAATTCTTCTTCTTGGTTTTAAAATTCATCTCTTTTGGCAGGAAATTTATTGTATCTTTTTTGGTTGGAATGTCAGTATATTTTTGGTTGAGAATTCATCTTTGTATGAATAAATTCAACTATATAGTTAACAATTTATTTATTTTGTTTAAAATTTTTTAGTTTCCTTGAAAATTCTTCTTCTTGGCTTTAAAATTTATTTGGTGAAAATGCAACTCTTTTTGGTTAAAGTTTATCATTTGTTGTTTAAAAATTCGAACATTTGGTTGGAAACTCATCTTTGTAGTTTGAAAATTGAACAGTCGGGTTAAAAATTCAACTATTTTGTTGACAATGGAATTATTCGATTAAAAATTCATATTTAGTATTACAAAAATCATAATTCTTGATTAAAAGGAATAAATAAATATTTACTATATATTATATCAATTAATAGTTTCCTGCTTTCGATGATTGATCCGCTAATTCTATCAATTCAGTACCACTGAAAATTAAAAATTTTAATGTTTTTGATATATAATTTTTAGTAAATTTTCTTTCAAAGTGTTCACTTCTTTTTTCAAAAGTACTTTCTTGTTTTTTTTAACGATATCCAAATTATTATACAAATATTTTTGTGTCAATATTTTCGTTTTTTGGGGATACGCCGTATCTTTAACAAGGTGAATTTAAATTTTTATTCTATGATTGAATTTTGTAAAATTTATATGCAGAAAATGAAATCTTTCAATTTTAATTATTAAAATAAATTTTCATTTTGAGTATAAGTTCATGAATAATTGCCATATCTTTTCTTGATATTTAAATACTATCTGCAAGTAAAGTTATTCTGTTCCCTCTTGAATTAATTCCATTCATTGTTTATCTTTTGACTTTGCTTCCTTCGCATAACATTTTAATGGTGCTCTATTTTATACAAGAATTTGCTTTTAAGAGCGAATAAATTAGAAAAGGCATATATAGAATTAGCGCGAAAGGAAAGTGTCATTATTATTATTATTATTATAGATTAGGAGTTCGAACTCGAAAGTTCATTGCCTCACTAACCCGAGACCGCCACACATCTCTATCCTGTGCATTCTCCATCCAGTTTAAGTAATCATGTCCTAGTTCTTTTAAATCTTCCCTTACATTTTTCTCCCATCTGTTTCTCGGTCTGCCTAAGGGTCTCTTACCAATCGGCCTCCCTCTTAAAACTTGCGCCACTGTTCTTTCATTTCCCATTCTTGCTACATGCCCCGCCCATCTTAGTTTACGCGCTTTCATTACTCTATTAATATTTGCTGACCCGTAGAGAGCATGCAGCTCATCATTATGCAGTTTTCTCCATTCGCCGGTCTCTTCGTCCCTTTTTGGACCATAGATTTTTCTAAGTACTTTATTCTCAAAAACTCTAAACCTATTCTCCTCTCCCTTCGTCAGCGCCCACGTTTCGCACCCGTACATGACGACCGGCATTATTATTGTTTTGTAGATTCTTACTTTGATGTTTCTAGATAGCAATCGCGATTTTAATAGTGTGTTTGCTGCATAATAGCACCCATTGCCAGCGTGCAGCCGCGCGTTGATTTCCGTTTTAATCTTATTTTCGCTAGTTATGATAGACCCGAGGTATTTAAACTCGCTAACCCTTTCAAATTTCATATTTCCAGCCATTAGATCCCCGTCTTGATTACTTTGTTCGGATCTGCCGACAGTCATATATTTTGTCTTCGATTCGCTAACTTCTAAGCCAATATCTTTGGCTTTTGTGATCAAGATTTCTGCATTTTTAGCTACCGTTTCTTTATCATCCCCTAGTAAGTCGAGATCATCCGCATATCCAAGAATTTGTACTATCCCATTGAGGGTAGCACCGGTCGGGTTCGCCTGCACTTGCCTAACCACGTATTCTAAAACCAAGTTAAAAAGGACGCACGAAAGTGCATCGCCCTGTTTCAGGCCATCGCGGATCGAGAACTCTTCAGATAAACTACCGTTTACGCGTATTCTACCCCTACTGCCGCTTAAGCAAATTTCGATAAGTCTAACCAATTTTCTTGGTACACCCAAGAACTCTAGGATCCAGTACATTCGTGCGCGTATAATAGAGTCGTAAGCTTTTTTGAAATCGATAAATAGCTGATGCACTACTTCTTTAAATTCCAATTTTTTTTCTAGCAGTTGCCTAATTGTAAACATTTGATCGCTTGTAGATCGGTTTCGGCGGAATCCACACTGGTAATCCCCAATGATTTCCTCGGCAAAAGGAGTCAGTCTACTTAGGATTACATTAGACAGGATCTTGTAGCACGAAGATACAAGTGAAATTCCCCGATAATTGTTACAGTCAGTTTTATCGCCTTTTTTAAAGATGGGAATAACGATAGAGGTATTCCATTCTTCCGGCATGCGTTCTGTTTTCCAAACTGCGCGTATTAATTTAATAATTTGTCTTGTGAGGCAAGGGCCTCCATTTTTTATCAGTTCTGACGGTAGGTCGTCGATGCCCGCGGCTTTGTTATTTTTCAACTTCTTTATAGCCATTTTTATTTCTATATCAGCAGGATCATCAATTAATAGATCAGCAGTGTGGATTTCGCCGAGATTACCTTCAACGGGGGCTTCGCGTACATTTAATAGTTTATCGAAATAGTCTTTCCATAAATTCAGTCTCTCTGTCGCATCGGCTACTAGATTGCCATTTTCGTCCCTCATTACTTCCGTTCTACTTTGAAAGCCTTTCCTTATAAAATTGATTCCCCTGTACATCTCGAAAGGGTTATTCTGTTTATTATGCGTTTCTATTGCTAGTATTTTATTCTTTTCCCACTCCCTTTTCTTGGATCTATAGAGCCTATTTGTACGTTTACTAATCTCGAGATACTTCTTATGTGTTTGATCGCACTTATTTTGTAAACTAATTAGTCTGGCCTTCCGGCGTTTTTCAAACCAGAGTTTGCACTCTTCGTCAAACCATGGTTTGCTTTTTGTTACTTTCTTTAAACCTATCGTAAGTTTCGCGGCTGTCTTTACCGCCTTTTTTATATTGCTCCACAGGGCTTCCGGGTCCTCCTCGTAATTATTGTTATCGTCGCTCTGTTCTTGGAGAGCGTCAAAGCTATTAGAAATCTCAACTTGATAATTTAATGTTTCTGTTGCTGTTATGAATTTATCTATATTGAAACGAACTGTTGGCTCTGTGCGTCCTGTTTTCTTACTGATCGCTAGCCTAGATCTTAGTTTTACTATCACGAGAAAATGCTCTGAATTTAAATCCGCTCCCTTATACGATCTTATATCGCGAATGTTTGTATGACGTCTTCTGTCAATTAGAACGTGATCGATCTGATTATGAGTGTTACCATCTGGTGATCTCCAGGTGGCCTTATGTATATTTTTATGCTTGAAATATGTGCTTTTGACAACAAGGTTCTTTGAAGCTGCAAAGTTTATTACTCTAGTTCCATTGTCGTTACTGACGTCATGCAAACTTTCTGATCCTATTGTAGGCCTATACATCGGTTCTTTTCCAATTTTCGCGTTGAAATCCCCCAATACTATTTTTGCGTCAAAAGTTGAGAACTTGTCAAAAACCTGCTCGATTGTTTCGTAAAAGAGATCTTTAGTGTCTTCGTCTTTGTCCTCGGTGGGGCAGTGCACATTGATTAATACCTGTTTGTTGAAAATACCCTTCAGTACAATGTATGATAACCGATCGTTAATGAATTGCATGTCGATAACCGCTTGCGAGATTCGTTTATTAATAAGAAAACCGGTCCCCAGTCTCCACTCCTTAGCTCCCCCATAGTGAAAAGTATAGTTATCCTTAGAAATTGACGCGAAATCGCCCGGCCAGCAGGTTTCTTGAAGTGCTATTAAGTCAGTTTTGTATTTATTTGCTATCCCAATGAGTTCGCTAAATCCGCCAGTATTTAGACTACGCGCGTTTAGAGTTCCCACCCTTAGGTCTTTTACTGTAGTTTTTTGTTTTTGCAAGTTAGCCATGGTAGTTTCAAGATAATCCGCACGTTAGGATCCTATTCCGATCGTAGGTGAGTCCACTGTCCCAGGAGTGATAACCCCCATACCTCCCTAGGTCTAAGTATGGGAGCTTTCCGACTCTGACAAGGACCATGTCAACTTGTCGTCAGACACATTACAGTTTCATCCTCGTATCCTAACGTCCCCCTGCAAGGCAGCGCGCCTATACTGGCATCAGTACCCCTTTGGCCCTATACAGGCGAATCATTCCACACATCCCTTGCGGGCAGTGTCATCGCTGCGGTGTCCAATGGGCAGCAGGATTTTTCCCTTACAAGATTTTTAGTTTTGGTTCGGGGTAGTGTTTCTAGGTGGATACACGCTGCACCTCGGCCTGCCAGGACCCACCCACTGCGTATGAACGTGGATGGGTGGGTCCTCCCAAGCCATGGTCATCGTGTTTTCTACCAGTGCTAGGCCAACATCTTAGGCTGGGCTCACCACACCCACGACTGGTTCCTATCGGCTGTCCGCGGCTGCTTATTCTTGTATTCACAGCTAACCTGAGGGGCTGTTCAGCCTAACGGGCCGTTCCTCTATCCGCAACTCGAGGACGCGCTGCGTAGTGGTGACAGGAACCCACCGAACAGGGGAAGTGTCATATAAATTTAAATATTCAAATTCATCAGATTTGAATTTGATTTTGAATAACAAAACGTTCCTTAAAATACTTATCGAAAAAATGATAATGTAGTCTTCCCACTATTTTTGGTTATAGTTTTTTTTTCTTTTTTTGTTGGAAAATCTACTACTATTTTGTTGAAGATTCAAATTATTTTGTTGGAAATTTATCTTTTTTAGTTTAAAAGTCCACAATTATATTTTTGGTGGAAAATGTATCATTTTGGGTTTAAATTTATTTTGTTGATCAATTGATTATTTTATTAAAAATTCGACGATTTCGTTAGAAGGTCATCGTTTTTGGTTGAAAATTCAAAGTTTTGGTAGAAAATTCAACTATTTGATTGAATATTCAATTCTTTTTTGTGTTTGCTTTTTTTCTTTTTGGGTTGAAAATTCAACTATTTCGGCTTACAATTCAACTATTTGGTTGCAAATTCAAGCGTTTCGTACAAAATTTGTCTTTTTGGCCATGAATTTATCTATTCTGGGTAAAAATTCAACAATTTGGTTAAAAATTCATATATTTCGTTGTTTATTTAAAAATTAATCTTCCTGGTTGAAAGTTGTACTCATTTGTTGAAAGTTAATTTTATCAGTTGAAAATCCATCTTTTCGGTGGAAAATTCAACTATTCTCTTGAAAATTCGTTTTTTGTTGCTGTTGTTGAAAATTAATCCGTGCAACAAAAAATTAACGTACACCATTACTGGTTAAAAAATAATCGAATTTAATTTCAAATTCAAATATTTTGTTGAAAATTAATTTTTTTTTAATTCATATTTTCGGGTTGAAAATCCAACTTTTTTTTAGAGAATTCGACTTTTTGATTCGGAAATTGAACAGTTCGGTTAAAATTTTATTTCTCTCTTAACTGAAAAATCTTTCCTGGTTATAAATTCAAATCTTTTGTTGAAAAATCGTTTTTTTAGTTTGAAGATCCATCTCTTTTGGTATAAATTTTATATTTTTTTTGTTAAATGCGACTGGTTGGTTCAAAATAAAAGTTTCGTTTGAATTTAAATTATTTCTAAGAGAATTAATTTTTTTTATTCAACATTCATCTCTTTTTTTGAGGATTCAACTATTTGCTTGAAAATTCGTTTTTTTTTGTTGAATTCAATTGACTTGGATTCGAAATTGAAATATTTTTTGATTGAAGTATTAACTATAACATTTTTTCATTAAGAATTAATTTTTTTGTTAGTAATTAAATTTTTTAGCTGAAAATTTAACTGTTCCATTTCTTATTAAAAATTCATCTTTTCTGGTTGAAAATTCAACTGCTTGGTAGAACTTTGAACTACATTGTTCTCCTTTTTGGCTTGAAAATATCACAGTTGTGTGAAAAATCCAAATATTTAGTTGAAAATTAACTTTTTTTATGGAAACTCACATTTTCCGGTTGAAAATTAAAATTCCTGGTAGAAAACTCGTTTTTTGGCTTAAAAATTCAACAATTTGTTAGAGAATTCAACTATGTGGTTGAAAAATAACTTTTTTGTTGAAAATTCATCTTTTTTATTCCAAAATTCAACTCTTTTGTTGAAAATTCGTTTCTTTGAATTGAAAACCCATCTATTTTGGCAGAAAAGTTCTCGTTTGAAAATTCAACTATTTGATGGAAAAATCAACTGATTTGTAGAAAATTCTTCTTTCTGGCTTGAAAGTTTAACTGTTTCGTAGAAACTTCAACTTTTTGGTCAAAAATCAACTTTTTTGTTGAAAGTTCATATTTTTGGGTTGAAAATTTAAATGATTTGTAGAAAAATGATTTTTTTTTGGGGTTAGAAATTCAATTATTTTGAAGAAACTTATACTTTCGAATTGAATATTACAATATTTATGTCAAAAATACGTCCATTTTTTGGAAAATTCAACTAATAGTTTGACAATGAACCTTTTTGTTGAAAATTGTATTTCGGGTTTAATTTATAACAAAAAAGTGGATTTTCGATCAAATATTTCAATTTTCTACCAACTGGTTGAATTTTCACGACAAAAACAAGAATTTTCTGCAAAACAATTGAATTTTCAACCAAATAGTTGAATTCTCAGCCAAAATGTGTGAATATTCAACCTACAGAATACGAATGTTCAAATAAATTATCGAATTTTTCAATAACAAAAGAGTATAATTTTCGAATAAAAAATATTGCTTTCTAACAAAATAGTTGAATCCTCAAACAAAAGAGCTGAATTTCCAAATAAAAAAAAACTAAACAAAAAAGTTCATTTTCAAACAAATATTAGAATTCTCTAACAAATTGTTGAATTTGTTTAGGCAAAAGCTCGAAGTTTCTAAAAATAGTTCATTTTTCAACTAAAATAGTTAAATTCTCTACCCAAAAAACGAATTTTCTACAAAACATATAAATTTTGAACTGGAAACTGTGAATTTCCAACAAAAATGGTAATATTCTACTAAATATTTGAATTTTCTACCAAAATGTAAATTTTTCAAGCCAAAAAGAAGAATTTTCTACACAACAGTTGATTTTGGACAAAAAAGAACGAGTTTTCAAAAAAGTAGTTGAATTTTCAACAAAGAAGATTAATTTTCAACCAAGGAGATTCATTTTTTCCCAAGAAAGAAGAAATTTCAAGAAAATAGCTACATTTTCAACCAAAGAGATGAATTGTCAACAAAAATGATAAATATTTAACAAAAAATGACTTTTCAACAAAGTAGTTGAATTTTCAACCAAAAAGATTATTTTTTGCCCAAAAAGGAAGAAATTTCAACAAAATTGTTACAATTTTAACCAAACAGATGAATTTTTAAGTAAAATGATGTATATTCAAGCAAAAAATAAACAAACAAAAAACGATTTTTCAACAAAGTAGTTGAATTTTTAACATGAAGAATAATTTTCAACCAAGAAAATTAATTTTGTCCTAAAAAGGAAGAAATTTCAGCAAAGTAGTTGAATTTTCTACCAAGAAGATTATTTTTTTCCAAAAAAGAAGAAATTCCAACAAAATACCCACGTTTTAAAATAAAAAGATTAATTTTCAAGCAAGGAAATTATTTTTTTTTTTTAAAAGAAGAAATTTTAACAAAGAAGTTAAATTTTCAAACAAAAAGATTAATTTTCTCCAAAAACGAGAAATTCCAACAAAATAGTTATATTTTGAATCAAAGAGATGATCCTTCTACTAAAATGATGAATCTTCTACCAAAAAATTATTTTTCAACAAAGTAGTTGAATTTTCAATCGAAAAGTTTTTTTTCCTCGAAAAAAGAAGAAATTTC
>CAKNXH010049136.1:12423-26818 GCA_932178445.1 Andricus quercusramuli
TTTTAACTAATATGATAAATATTCAACCCAAAAAAAAAATGAATTTCTAAAAAATTTGTTTAGGCAAAAGCTCGAATTTTCTAAGAATAGTTAATTTTTCAACTAAAATAGTTAAATTCTCTACCCAAAAAACGAATTTTCTACAGAACATATAAATTTTCAACTGGAAAATGTGAATTTCCAACAAAAATGGTAATATTCTACTGAATATTTGAATTTTCTACCAAAGTGTAAATTTTTCAAGCCAAAAAGAAGAATTTTCTACACAACAGTTCATTTTGGACAAAAAAAGAACGAGTGGAATTTTTAACCAAAAAATATCAATTTTTAATCAAAAATGGAACTGTCAAATTTTCAGCTGAAAAAAATTAGTTATTAACCAAAAAAATTAATTCTTAACAAAAAATGTAAAAGTTGATATTTCAATCAAAAAAAGACTTTAATTTTGAATCCAAATCAATTGAATTCAATTAAAAAACGAATTTCTAACAAAACAGTTGAATCCCCAAAAAGGAAAGAATTTTCAAACCCGAAAGACGATTTTTAAACAAAAGATTTGAATTTTTAATCAGGATAGATTTTTCGTTCAAGAGAGAAATAATGTTGAATTTTCAAATTGAAAGGCGAATTTTCTAGAAAAAAGTTGAATTTTCAACCTAACAAGACGAATTTTCCACAAACCTGTTGAATTTCAACCGAAAAATATGAATATGTAACAAAAAACTCAATTAATGTGCAAGAACAGAAAATATGTGTTGATTCGATACGAATCGACATACCTATAAAATTAATACATTTTATTAAAAAGTAGGGAAGTTATGGTAATTTATATATTTTGAAAATCGATTTTTACAGTAAAATTTTCTTCATCAATATAATTCAAAGTTGATACATGGATAGAAAAGACTTTTTGATCATAAGTTTTCAAACAGAATATTTCTCACAATTTTTGTAAAAAAATCTTTAAGCTGGAAAAGGGATAGGCTGCGACAGAACTTTTCTCTTTCCTTTTCCAGCTCGATAAATTATCATTTCGAATGCAAAATTTGATTTGTCTGATTTGTCTTCGTATTAAAATTTTTTTTATTATTTTGTAATTTTGTATTATTTGTAAATTTATAAAATTATTAAAACAGGAATCAGCGCCAAACACTCGCAATACCCATTTTTTCACATATGGGGTTTTTTGGGACCCTGTAAAGCAGACTAGTAAGGGTGATATTCAAAAAATAATAGTTCATTCGTATTCTATAGCTAATTGCAAAGAGAAATATTGAGTTTAAATTCGATTCACCTAATATTCACAATTCTGAATAAAATGTACAAAAACGTCTTTTTTCTTATGGGAAATACGTGTTAAACTTCATGGGGCTTGAGCCACCATTAAATAGAATTTTCTTCAAAACGAAAAAATGTATTTATTTTCTCGTAGATTCGAACAAATTTCCGGGGATATGCATGAAATTTCAAGAAAAAAAAATGTTTGGACCATCCTACTGGACACCCTGTTAATGCACAATTGTTATTGGTATATTTTTCCAGTTTTGTGAAATGATGAAAAAAGAATTGAAACGAGAAATTACTGGTATTAATCGTAATTCTTGAGGGCATTTAATATTCGTTTAATTGATCACATTCCAGATCCGTGAGCGCATGAAAAATCCATTCCTCATTCTCTTCCAAAAGAGTAAATTCCCTTCCCCAGCGTAAATCATTAGCCGAGAGCTGGCTATACCTGGTTCACAATTATCTGGCTGAAAATGACCGTTTATTCATCAAATGCTCTCCTATTATCCTTATTGTATATCGATTTTATCGATGAGGCATTCTGGAAATTGTTAATATGATCATTAATTATTATGATAAATAATTAATAACGTACAGTGATTAATATTGAATTCGGTGGGCAGTGATTTATAATCATTTGGAGGCGTTATCAACAGACATTTATATAATTAAAATTAATCTAAAATTAATTTTATATGAATTCAAATTATGAGTACAACTTCCAATTTATACTGATGTTGTAATCGCTCATAACAATTCTTTAATTGATTTTGATTAATTCATTGCGTTCTTATAGAAGGAAGATGGAATTTTGAGCTAGATAGGCCATTCAGAAGTAATTTTTTTTAGTTTAGAGATTTGAAAAAAAAATGTACCTGGTTTATATGAGAAAAAACTTTTTTGATATTGAAAAAATAATAATACTATATGTAGTGTATTTGTTCGCGTCTTTGAGATGCATTGATCAAATTATTGTTAAAACTTTTATGACTTACGGGTACCGATTTACGAAGTTAACAAAAATCGTTTATTCTATTTATATGAGAAATTTGCTGTTCATATTAGGAATACTATTGTATTGTGTTTGGCATGATTGTTTGCGTCTTCGAGACGCATCGATTGCCCAATTGAAGAATCTTTTACGACCTACCATAATCTACCAATCTCGTTTTTAAATTTGTTAAGAAAATTATTCTCTGTCTTTTTGAGGGGATTTTTTTAGAATTGGGAAGATAAGAGTATTGTAATGCGAAAAAATATGAATTGACGAAAATTGTGCACCCGAAAAAGATCTACAAATTTTCTATCAGTTACTTTTTGATAGAATGCGAAATTTTTGTTTTATTCGTAAAAAGCGTGATTAAAAATAAAAAAATAAACTTTTTGGACAAACGACACAAGCTAGGAAAGAAAGGAATAGAAAAACTGCATTCATACAAAAAAGAACTACAAACTTATTATTAATCGTTTTTTGATAGGATGCATATTTACATTTTCATGATAATAAGAAGGCATTGGTTTTATGTAAAATTTGACTTAGTCAGTTTTCATCAAATCTCCACGTTTTGAGACAGCCTGAATCAGAAAAAAAAATTCACATAGGTGTCTGTCCGTCTGTTTGTCTGTCTGTCTGCAGTATCGTATAGAAAAACGTTGCTTTTTGAAAGCGCTACAAAAATATTATAACAGCTTTTTTAATTTTTTCGAAAAATCGAAAATTTCTATTTCGATCGTAATAAAAAATAATGTAAAACAAAAAATTCTAGTTTGCGGTCAAATTATGCAAGATACAAAAAAATTAATCAACATAAATTGTGCACCAAAAAAAGATCTACAAATTTGTTATAAATCCCTTTTTTATAGGACACATAGTTTTTGTTCGATTCGTCATTTTTGAATGAAAGCGTATTTTCTGTTTTATTTGTAAAAAACAACATTAAAAAAAACTTAAATTTTAGGATGCCTGTTTTCAGTTCGAATCGAAAAAAAATAACATTGAAAATAAACAAATGAAATTTATGGAAAAACGACACAAGATAATAAAAATACTTTTGTTTCAGTACCAATGCATATTATGAATTGTAATAATATAAATTCATTGAAATGATATATTCTTCAGGGCAGCTGAGAATTAAAATTAGTACAAAATAAGGAACAAATATTAAAGTAACTATGAAAAATAACATTTGCATTTTATTTTGTAATATCTTAACAAAGTCAAAAGAACCTTTTTCAAAGTTACGTTTTTTTTATTTTAACTGTTTTGTGTTTTTAGAAACATTTTTACCGGAATGAATATAAATAATTTATATAATTTTGTCAATTTTCAACTTCCTGATAAGGTAAATATATTTTTGTTCTTTTATCATTCGATATGATTCTTCGTTTTCTTCTACTAGTTGTACAAATATTTATAAAATATCGGGTTTTCCAGCCTCAACAATCTTTTGTAAATAATAACTTGCAGAGGATACAGATCTGTATTAGAAACCTCGCTGAAGTTTGCAACGTTTACAGAAAACGAATTTACAAACAAAATTTTTTGCGCAAGACCTAAAATTTAAAAGTTTTAAATGGATCTGTTTAATGACAAAGATATGGATAGAGGTTAATTCCCCTAGCACCTCCGGAACATATCCCAATTCAACCTCTGAGAATAAAAAATATTTAAAACTGGCATAAATTCCAGACCTGAAACGTAAGTGTTGATTATGAGATTATTTAGTGGTAAAATTAAATCCAGAAGGTGACGCACCGGAAACCGCAACCCTATCTCTTCTAGAAAACACCCAATTTCAACCCCTTGAAAATAAAAAAATAATAAAAAATGATGAAACTTCCAGACCTAACATTTTATGCTTTGGAATGGTTATACTTAATGTCCAAAGATACGAAAAAAAGTTTGATTCTCCTATCCCTTCTGGAACATCCCCGTTTTCAACCCCCAAGATAATAGATAATTGAAAAAAAATTCTAAAAATGCCCTCCCTTCCGGACTACAAATTTTATGCTTTGGAATAGTTGTATTTGACGTCCTAAGATACCCCAAGAAGTTTCATTCCACTATCTCTTCCGGAAAAACCTCGTTTTCAACCCCCAAGATAAAAAAAATCGAAAAAAATTCAAAATATGCCCTAACTTCCCACCCTAAAATTGTATGCGTTGGGATAGTTGTATTTGATGTCATGAGGTATCCTGAAAAGTTTAATTCCACTATCTTTTCTCGAACACCCTTGTTTTCAACCCCTACGGTAATAAAAAATCGAACAAAATTCCCCAAAAATACCCCAACTTCCGGACCCAAAATTTTATAATTTAGAATGGTTATATTTAATGTCTTCAGATACTCGAAAAAGTTTCATTTCCCCATCTCTTCTGGAAGACCCTCGCTTTCAACCCCCAAGATAACAGAAAATAAAAAAATAATTTTTGATTCCCTTACTTCCGGACCTAAAAATTTATGCTTCGGGATAATTGTATTTGATGTCCAAAGATACCCCAAAAAGTTTCATTCCACTACCTCTTCCGGAACACCTTCGTTTCCAACCCCTAATGTACAACCCCGAAACAATTTTTACAGACAAATATTTGGAACACCTATTGGTTCTCCTATCTCTCCAACATTAGCTGATTTAGTTATATGCAAGATTTAGAATCGAATGTAATACAAAATTTGAATTTTTCTTTACACACATATTTTAGATATGTTGATGATACGTTCATTATATTACCTAAAGATAAACTAATTTACGTTTTAAATCAATTTAATTCTTATCATCCAAGGCTTAAATTTACACATGAAATTGACAGTAATAATTCTATTTCGTTTTTAAATATTAAAGTTATAAAAACTGATACAGGCAATATCATCACTGATTGGTTTCGTAAAGATACTTATTCTGGTAAGTATTTGAATTTTCTTTCTAACCATCCAATATAACATAAAATTTCGATAGTAAAAAATCTTATTGATACAGCTTTAAAATTATCAGATAAATCAATTCACCATCTAATATAGAATTTATTAAAAAAACTTTATACTTAAATAATTACCCAACAGGATTTGTTCAAACACATATTAATAATAAAATTAAAACAATTACAGATTCTTTATCCAACCAAAATAATACAACAATAGTTAGAAATTCAAATTTTAAACCAATAGTATCAATTTCTTATCATGGTTTCTTACACTCGATAAATTCATAAAATTAGGAAAAGACTTATTAGAAAATTTGAAATTTACTGATGTAGTATATAAAATTCAATGTTTGAATTGTGAAAAATGTTATGTGGGTCAAACGAGCAGACTACTTGCTACAAGAATAAAAGAACATCATGATAATTTTAGACAAAATCCAAAAAACCATAAAGTCATAGCAAAACATCAGGTTGAAACTGGACATTTGATTGATTGGGATAATGTTATTGTTTTACATCATGAACCTAATGCATTTAAAAGATTAATAGCAGAAATGTTTTTTATAAAAAAAAAAACAGCAATTATTATTATTACACCATTAAGCCATTTCCATTTCGGGGTAGGCGTGACTTGCTCGGTTGGAAAGTAGTGAAATAGGCATATAGGTATGAGGTAGATCGGTATATGGGTATAGGGTAGATGGGTATATAGGTGTTAGGTATAGATGATTTAGATTGATCTGGAGTTCTCGTGTTATTTATTCAAATAACACGTTCACTCCGCAACACTGCTCCGACCCAGGTTGCTGATCAATCTCTCTAGCGATCACCCCAAGTGAGGAGCCTCACAAAATTGTTATGTATGGTTCCCCACTTGGGCCCATTAGTATCCAAGGTCTTTGTTTCAGGCATCATTCACTCTATTTTCACTCTGTTTATAAACTATTTTTCGCCACACATTTCTGTCCTGGCATACTCCACTAGCTTCATTCACGTCCATGCATTTTTTCATGCAGGCTCTTGTATTTCTATGGCTTTTTATGTCTCTTCGTATTAGTGTCTCATTCACAGATTCTAACCATTCTTTCGGCGGTCTACCTCTGGGCATTTTGTCATTTACTTTACCTTTATACACTTGCTTGGTCAGTCGTTCATCTTCCATTCTTTCAAGATGTCCGAACCACCTTAGCTGATTTCTTTCCCATATGTCAACTAGTGTCTCCCCTGTACCACATTCTTCGAGGATTGTCTCGTTTCGTACTTTGTCCATCAGTGTTTTCCCGCATATTATGCGCAGAGGTTTCATGCCGATCGCGTTGATTTTACTCCTGTCTTTTTCTTGACAGGTCCATGTCTCGCTACCGTATAGTACAGTCGGTACGAAAATAGGGTTATGTATGGCCATTTTAGCTTTTTTTGATATGTTTTTATTTGTGAGGATGGACCCTGCTCTACCGATAACCTGCTTACCCTTATGTATGCGCCTATCTAATTCCCCATCTATTTTTTCGTTGTTAGTGAATAGACTACCTAGATATACGTACTTGTCAACTTGTTCTAATTTCTCATCATTTAGGACTATGTTGCATATTGTTTTCTCACTTTTTCCCTCAAACACCATGACTTTCGTTTTATTCACGTTAATTTTGAGGTCCATGTTCTTCGTGCTTGTATTAAGTTTGTTCAACATTCTTTGTCAGTCTTCGACTGATTCTGCCATAAAAATCTTGTCATCTGCGAAAGCTAACCCACGTACCTTGACGGTTTCGAGATCTACACCTTTTTCGTCGAAGAGGGCAGTTCTAAGACACTTATCCATGAATATGATAAATAGCCACGAGGACATAACGTATCCTTGTTTCACGCCTTGCATAATATCGAACCAGTCACTCAGTTTCCCATTTACCCTTACACTCGCTTTACTACCTGTATATATTGTTTTTATTGCTTGTAGGAGCCCTCCATTCACTCCATACTCTTTAAGGACTTCCCAAAGTTTACTTCTATTTACCGTGTCGAATGCTTTTTCTAGATCGATAAATGCACAGAAGACTTTCTTTCCTACTCTCAAACTTTTTTCTGCGACCTGTCTTAGGCTAAATATCTGATCTGTACATGATCTTCCTGGCATGAATCCACTTTGGACTTCCCATATTTTCTCTTCTGTAATTTCCATTACCCTACGGATAAGTATTTTTGAGTATATTTTACTTACGGTACTTAGTAGGCTGATACCTCTGTAATTACTGCAGTTGCTTTTATCTCCTTTTCTTTTGTATATTGGTACGATAATCGCTTTTCTCCAATCGTCTGGGACTTCTCCCGTTTCGATACATAAATTTATTAATTCGCACAACCTGTGAGGTATGCACTCGCCACCGTATTTAGGCATTTCAGCGCTAATATTGTCTATACCCGCAGCCTTACCGTTTTTCAAGTTCTTAATTATATCTCTGACCTCAGTGACACAGACTTTTTCAGTTGGGTTTTCTAGTGCATTATGTTCTATGTCGCAGTTTTGTTGCCCTATATCTTCACCTCCTAATAGTTCTTTAAAAGAGTCTTTTAAAGCGTCTACTATCCCGTCTATATCATATAGCATTTCGCCTTTACTGTTTCTCATGCTAGCAAACTCTGTACTTTTATTTTCCTTCAACTGTTTATATAATAGTTTCGTAATTCCTTCAAAACAGTTTTTTATTTTGTTCTCTTCTTCTGTTCTGAAATAATTGTTTGAATATAATTTCAGATCTTAATAATTATAGTCCAATATATAATATAATTTTGGATTCTCTAATTTAAGAAAATATTTAAACTCAAAATTGATGAACTTTTCTAATAAAATTTGTAATCATATTATACAGTTATACATTCCACTTATTAGTAATAGTAATAATATTAAATTTCAATAACAATGTATAATGTGTTAATAATTTTAAAAATTAGAATTCTTTCAAATTTTAATATTGTCATTAAAATTACATAGAAACTATAGTACCTTATGTTATAAATCGTTGATACGTCATTGCTCATTTCTATCCTTGTTCAGAATTCTCTTCCTCTCTTACTATCTTTCTCAATTTTTCTCCTTGCAAAAATGGAGCAAAAAAGTTGGGGAGTCCTTGACTCTTTAACTAAGTCAATTACATTATTGAAATGTTTTTAACAGTATAAATTTAGTATTTATGTAAACAAAATAAATTTTTTTTTAAATTTAAACAAAATTTCCTACAAAAAATGAAGCTCCAAAAGGTAAATTTCTCAATTTAAATTTCTAACCTAAAAAAGAACATTTTTTCTATTCAAATGATATTCACAAAAACTAATTATTATTTCATATTTATAGAGATGTGAGGAGAAGAATGATTTTTATAATAACTGACGGATTAATTTGACGAACTTTGAAATTTAATTCTACGTCCTGAAGAGGAAAACGACAAAGTTTTCGAAACGTTGGCAGAAATAAAGGATTTATAACATCAAAAATCTACTTTTGGTCTGAAGTATGTCAGTTTCTTCCACCATCTACATGTATTAATTTTAAAAACCCTAATGTAATAAAAAATCCAACAAAATTCCCAAAAAATACCCCAACTTCCGGACCTGAAATTTTATGCTTTGGAATGGTTCTATTTGATGTCATAAGATACTCGAAAAATTAGTATTTTCCCATCTCTTCTGGAATACCCTCGTTTTCAACTCCAAGATAATATAAAATCGAAAAAAAAATTCAAAAATGCCCTACTTTCCGGATCTCAAATTTTATGCTTTGGAGTGATTGTTTCTGATGTCTAACAATACACTAAAAAGTCAATTCCACTATCACTTCCGGAACCCCCTCGTTTTCAACCCCCAAGATAATAGAAAATCGAAAAAAATTTCAAAAATGCGCTAGCTTCCAGACCTGAAATTTTTTTCTGTGGAGTAGATGTTTTTGGTGTCTAAAGATACTCTAAAAAGTTCATTCCACTATCTGTTCCGGAACACACTCGTTTTCAACCCTCAATATAATTTAAAATCGAAAAAAAAATTTCAAAAAATGCTCTGACTTCCGGATTCAAAATTTTATGCTTTGGGATAGTTGTATTTTATGTCTTGAGGTACAATGAAAAGTTTCATTCCACTAACTCTTCCGGAACACCCTCGATTTCAACCCTCAAAATGATAAAAAATCGAAAAAAGTTCAGAAAAATGCCCTAACCTCTGGACCTAAAATTTTGTGCTTTGGAATGGTTCTATTTGATGTCTAAAGAAACCCCAAAGAGTTTTATTCTCCTATCTCTTCCGGAACACCCTCGTTTTCAACCCTAAATATAATAAAAAATCGAAAAAATTCCAAAAAATGCCCTAACTTCCAGACCTAAAATTGTATTCTTTGGAATGACTATTTGATGTTGATGTTAAACAACACCAACAAACAAATGCATATAAGACTAACCAAAATAATTTTTGTTGAAAATGAATTTACATGTAAATTTTTACTAGTAATCTGTATTATCATCGGAGTTGGTAACGATAAATCAGAAGATAAATGTTTTCAAACACTGTGAAAATGGAAATCTACGATATCGATCAAAGTTATCTTCTCTGATACAGAAAATCTTTAACGTCTTCTCAGACCAGATGGAGTTATAAATTTGAAAAAATTTTTGTTCAATTTATTAAAAAAAAATAGCTTTTCCGAAGATCTCTCTAGTAGCTTAGTGGTTAGAGCACCTGACTGGCAATCAGTTGACCTGGCGTTCGAATCCCAGCGGAGCGAAAGGAGAAGATCTTTTTTCTGAATAAATTTGATATAAAAAAAGAATTTACATATTACTGGTCAGAAAAAGTTAAAAATTAGTCAGGAAAAAATCAGGCAAAAGTCAGGGAATTTCGAAAATGAATGTTTGCGGCCACTCGGTTGTAGAATGAACTGTAGGGATATTATTTGATCATTTTATATCGTAATTATTCGCTTAAAACCAAATATCTCAGTTTCATCAAATAAAAATTCTGGGATATGGAATGTATCGTGCAAAGCTTTCAACGAATGTTGGATAACGAGCTCTGATGGTTCCCTTTTACGATATGTGAATGGAGTCAGTATTGACAGTTCATGTTGTAGATGCAGAAATCGACAGAACAAATAGAAAAATTTAATCAAAGGAGTATTCCCAATGCAGTTGATATTAAAAAAGTATAAAATGTAAATAAAAAAAAACTCCAACATATGTGTGGGTAATGGTTATATCAGACCATACAAATAAATCGACATGGATGGGAAAATAAAAATTTTATTTGACATGAGTCTCGAATTAATCAAAGCCAGTTTGATTCGATAAATCCAGCAACGAGTTTTATCAATCCCTATATTCTATGATCTTTCTCCTCCATGAAATCAACATTTTTTTGAAATAATTCCGTGAATGTTGATTACTTTTCAAAATATGAAGACTTTTTTACTTTCAAAATAATAATAAATTTGAAATTTGAACGGAATTCAATTTTAGTCCTCAACTTGGCGGCTGTCCGTAAAGTACGTTAGCAATATGATGGGGGGGGGGGGGGGAGTTACGTTACGAACTAGTACAGTTCAATAATAACTTGAAAAGTTTGAAAATCACTTTCATATTTCAGACTTCAGGCTATTTCCCCTATTCTTCTCTTTTCCTCACATTCTTCCCCTTTCCCGTTTTTTCAATTCGAACTGAATCAATAGTATCCAATCAGAAAATTCCACTTTTTTCGGTAAAAATTCATTCTTCTTGATTGAAAAGTCTACTATGATATTTTTAATTCGAAATTAATCTCGTACTGGTAAAAAATTCTACTATTCAATCAAAAATTTAATTATTTTGTTTAAAATGCAAAATTTGGTTAAAAATTCATATTTTTCAGTCAAAAAATCAACTACTTTGTTGAAAGTTAAACTACTTTGTTAAAAGTTCATTTTTTCTTTGATGACATATCTCGTTGCTTGAAAATTTAACAATTTTGTTGCAAATTCGTTTCATTTTTGGTTGAAAATTAATTTTTTCTAACTGGAAATTCCACTATTACTATTTGCTCAAAAAATCGTCTTTTTGGTAGAAAATTTATTTTCTGGGTTAAAGTTCATCCTTTTCAGTTAAAAATTCAGCAATTTGTTAGGAAATTAAAGTATTTGGTTGAAAATTGATTTTGTTGGTAAAAATTTCCTGTGAGATCAAAATTTGTCTTTGTGGGTGTAAATATAATCTTCTGACTTAAAAACTCATATTTTTGTTTGAAAATTCAACTAATTAAATTTTTTAACCCAAAATGTCACTGTTCCATTTTCGGTTGAAAATTCCTACTTTTCATTGGAAATTGATAATTTCTAGTTAAAAATTCAACTATTTTCTTGAAAATTTGAGTATTTTATTTAAAATTCGTTTTTTCTTTGTAGAAAATTAATGTTCTTGGCTTAAAATTAATTCCTTTTTGGTTAGAGATTCAAAAATTTAGTAAAAAATTATACTATTTGCTTAAAAATTAACTGCTCGGTTGATAAATTCTTTTTTAGTTGAAAGTTTGTCTGTTTTCGGTAAAAAATTAATCTTCTTGGTTGAAAATTCTTCTTTTTTGATTGAAAATTCAATAGCTTGGTAGAAAATTAAATTTTTGGGTTGAAAATAATTTTTTTAAACTAAAGTTGAAAATGTATATTTTTTATTGAAAAGTGATAATTTTAATTTTTAATTGATCGTCCTTATTTAAAAATTCAACTATTTTGTTAATAATTTCATCTCTTTGCTTGAAAATTTAATAATTTTGTTGAAAATGCGTTTCATTTTTGGTTTAAAATTATTTTTTTTTTTAACTGGAAATTTAACTATTCCATTTTTTGTTAAAAGTGCATCTCTTTTAATTAAAAATTCTACTATTTGCTTAAAAATTCATTTTTTTTTGTAAATAATTAATTTTCTTGGCTCAAAATTAATAATTATGGTTAAAAAATTCAAAAATTTAGTAACTTTTTGGTTGGAAATCTATTTTTCAAACTAAAAATGTAACTCTTCCACTTTCAGTTGAAAATTTATATTTTTAGTTAAAAAATGATACTTTAAATTTATAATTGATCTTTTCCAGTTAAAGATTCAATTATTTTGTTACAAATTAATGTATTTCATTGAAAATTCGTCTTTCTTGGTAGGAACTTAATTTTTTCACTTAAAATTCGTCCTTTTTTAGTGAGAAATTTAACAATTAGTTAAAAAATTAAACTATTTGGTTGAAAGTTAAATTATTGGTAGAAAATTTTTTTTTTTCCTTGAAAATTCGTTTTTTGCAGACAACTAATTTATTTTTCAACTGGAAATTTTAACTGAAAAATCATAAAATATCCGATACGGATATGTTCTAGATACTAGAAAATTCCCGAACTTAAATAATGAAAAAAAATTGTTTTTCATTCAATATTATTCATTGACTAAAAATACAATAATGAAATATTTTGATTCAAGAATTTTTTCAATATGAAATTTTGTTTTAATTAATGCTTAAATTTGGAATAACAATAATTTTGAAAAATGCTGAGTGTAAGTTTTTTTTGAAATTGTGAATAATGTTTTTTTTAATTATTATTATTTTAAATTCGAACGATAATTAAAAAAAAACATTAAACATCTAAATTTTTTAGAATGAAAATATTTCATTATTGTATTTTTATTGAATTAAGATACATTTTTTAATTGTTTAAATTCAATAATTTTCCAGTGTCGAGAATTTTTCAGTTATGGATATTTTATGAGTTTGAAGTTTTCTGTCTGGGATTTTATTATTTAATAGTTTTGAAATCCACTAATATAATTAATTGTTCGAAAATTTTTTTTTCGGGAACATTTTTATTCGGAAATTTTATAATTTTGAGAATTTTCTATTCCGAATTTTTTGTTATTCAGATATTTTACAAATTTCGAGGAATTTTGCAGATTTCACGTTATTTCAAAATATTCGATAGAATTTTGAGAGATTTTGTTTTAAAAATTTGTAGAACTCTTAATATTTAAAAATTCATCATCATTCATTTTTAAATTATTTGTTTTCAATATTGTAAAATAAAAATTGAACTATTTTTAATTTGAGTTTGAGAGTATTGAAGAGTGTTTTTTTCATGTTAATTTCAATATATGTATAATAAGAATGAAATAAAAATTAATGGACAAAAATGTTAAATATTTATAAATATCATGACTCAATTGTCGTTGAAGGAATTTTTATAAGGAAAAATATTATTGATTAAAAGAACGATTTGAAAAATATAAAAATGGTTTATTCAACCAACTGCAAATTTTCAATGGCTTTTTCAACGACCTAAGTATATAGAAATAAAATAATAAATTCTTCAATAGCAGAAATCATAAAAAATCATTTAAAATTATACTAAAACTATGCAATTCCTTATAAAAATATTCTTCCTTTCTAATTGTAAATATAAATCTTTAATTTTTTCAATATTTTTCCCCTTTTTTCATAAAAAATTACCCTGTTTGCTCTTTTTTATTTTTTTTGCGCTGTGATCCCAGCGTTCCTGAAGTTTGTAGCAATACAAGGAGGATAAAAGTTGAAGGAATATTTAAAATACGTATTTCGCTTCGGTATATTGCGAGTACAGAGTTCCTGATTCTTCATGCGTTAGGTTACGTTTCAACAATTTCATGTTTTTTTAAAAGGATTTCTCGGCCGGCGTTTCAAGAATCGATTTGAATATATGGATGGACGAGATCTGACGAAAAAGTTTCATTTTTATCGTAGAGATGTTTTTAATAATGATATTTTTTTTTGTTACAGGTAAGGGCTTTTTTTATTCTGGAAAGCATGAAGGCTGCATTTCAACAATGTGAGTTAAGAATATTATTACAAATTCTGTCCAAATACAGAAAAAAACCTGAGAGTTCACTAAAGTTGCAGTTTGAATAAAAGTTGGTATCTTTTAGGGCTTAAAATCCAATAGAAACCTATAGAGACCCAAAAGGGTTCCTTTGGAGACCCAAAAAGGGTTCCTCTGGAGACCCAAAAGGGTTTCTCAGGAGACCCAGAAGGGTTCCTTTGGAAACCCAGAAAAGTTCCTTTGGAGACCCACAAGGGCTCCTTTGAGACCCAAAAAGGTTCCTTTGGAAACCCAAAAAGGCTCCTTTGGAGACCTAAAATTCTTCCTTTGGAGACCCACAAGGGTTCCTTTGGA
>CAKNXH010049136.1:26828-42670 GCA_932178445.1 Andricus quercusramuli
GGTTTCTTAGGAGACCCAGAAGAGTTCCTTTGGAAACCCAGAAGGGATCCTTTGGAAACCCACAAGGGTTCCTTTGGAAACCCACCAGGGTTCCTTCAGAGACCCAGATGGTACCTTTGGAGACCCAAAAAGGTTCCTTTGGAAACCCAAAAAGGCTCCTTTGGAGACCTAAAATTCTTCCTTTGGAGACCCACAAGGGTTCCTTTGGAAACTCAAGAGGGTTCCTTTGGAGACCCAAAAGGGTTCCTTTGGAGACATGTGACTAGAACAACATGAAGACGCATTCTGGAAGCAACCACAGGCCTCACAGGCCGGTCCCTATATCCCCTATTGAAACCTATATACAGTTAAGGTCCCTAAAGTAGCCTATTTTCAAAATTTGGTCCCTATGGTACCCTAGGTCATTTTTCATTGAATAAATTAACTTATGGGATAATCACTATTCAATTCAGAACATGTTTTTGAAGTGTCTTGAATTCCTTTGAAATATTTCATTGAAAATTCAACCTTTTCGTTGAAAATTTATTTTATTTGCTTAAAAACTCTTTTTTCTAACTGAACATTAAATTATTATATTTTCTGATGAAAAATGATATTTTTTATTTTAAAATTTCATTGAAAAATAAAATATTTGGTCAGATATCCATGTATTTTATCAGAAATGATTCTTTTTTGGTATAAGATAAATTTTTTTTTTAAATCGAAAATTAATTTTTTTAACAAAAAATTTAACTATTCCTTTTTTGCCGACATTTTTTTTTTTTTTTTTTTGATAGACATTACATCTTTTTGGTTGAAAATTGATCTTTCTTAGTTGAAAGTTCATCTGTTTTTTAGAAAAATTATCTTTTTTTGTTAGGATAACCTTTTTGGTTGAAAATTCAATCATTAGGTTGGAAACTCCATTAAAAATAAAAATATTTTGTGTGAAATTCACTTATTTTGTTAAAAGTTATTCTTTTTTGGTCGAAAATTATTTTATTTTTCTTTGAAAATTTCATTTGTTCGGTTGAAAATAGGTTTTTTGATTGAAAATTATTTTTTGTAACTACTTAATTTCTGTCGATTTTTTCTTTTTATGGGGATTTTATCTTTTTAGCGGAAAATTCATCTGTTTGGTTAAAATTTTGAATATTTTGTTGCAAATTCATTTTTTGTTTGTTAAAAACTTATTTCTCTAGCTTGAAATTAAAGTGTTCCATTTTTTGTTGAAAATTCATTTTTTTAGTTGAAAATTCATGTATTTTGTTAAAATTTTGTCTTTTTTTGGTAGCAATATAACCTTTTTGTTTAAAAGTGAAGTATTTGGTCAAAAATTTCTTTTTATGATTGAAACTGCACCATTTTATTTAAAAGTTCAGTTTCTCGGTTAAAAATTTAACAAATTTTATTGAAAATTCTTTTTTTTACAATAAATTTTTTATTAATGATGTACATAGCTATTCTATTTTTACTAGAAAATTCATCTTTTTTAGTTAAAAATTCACTTATTTTTTTAAAAACTTGTAATTTCTAGAAATTTTTTATTTATCTCAACAGATTGAAGGGATTTCAAAGACCTTGAAATATTTCAGGGTATTTTTAGATTCCACGGAATTTTCAAGAGACTTAAATAATTTTAAGGGATTTCCAAGGGTTTAAATAATTTTAAGGGATTTTAAGGGATTTTAGTATTTTAATGGATTTCAAAGAATTTATTCACACGAAGCGTAGAAAGTGAGGAATTTCGTAATGTTTTAAAAATTTAAAGTTTTTTTCAAATATTTTTTGAAATTCATTTAGAATTCGCCCTGAATTCTTATTACTTAATCCTGAATTTTTTTGAAACGAGAATGAATTCTTAAGCATTTCATCAAATTCTTTCAAGTCCTCTTTAATTTTTTCTAAACTGATTTCAAACTTACTTAATTCAATGAATATTTTTATTTTTTTCAATTGTTTCGAATTCACTTGATTGCTTCCTATATTCAGCTTGGTTTTTTATGAATTTCATCAAATTCTTCTCATTTTCCTTGAAGTCCACTGAATTCGCTCGAATTTTACTAAAATCAATTAAATTTTTTCTCGAAATTCAAGATTTGTTCCCAATTCATTTGAATTCTTTTGAATTGGTTTTTAGTCATTAGACATTTTTGGCTATAAATTAGTAGGGTTTCCAAGATCTGAAGAGATTTGAAATTATTTTTTGGAATTCACCCTGAATTCTTTTGAATTCTTTGGCATTCTCTTGAAATTTTTTAGTTCACTTGAACGGATTGAAAAAAATGTTCAAGTTTTTATTTAATTAATCCTGAAGTATTTCAACCTTAATTACCTTAAATATAATGCGATATATATATTTTTTAAATTAAGTGATAGAAATATCTCACTTTCGTATCTGGATTCAACAGCACAAAAACTACGGAAAACACGTAAAATTTCATGAAAAGCAGGGAATTGAATTAAGAATAAAATGAAAACTTATATCATTTCTAAATAAAAGTGCTTGAAACTGAATAATTCTAAAGTGTTTGAAATTGAAAAATTTTTGATCCGAAGCTCGGAAAATTGTAAAACTTAGGACTAGAATTTTCAAAATTAAATAAATTCATTAGAAAGGAGTTGCCATTGTATAATTTCTAATTCAAAGCGTTTGAATTTAAACAATTTTCTTTTGAATTGAAGAATCTCTAAATTGAATGATTTCAGATTCAATTACTCAGAAAACACATCACTCGCATCAAGTTGGTTGTTGGCCTTATACTTCAAACAATGAACAATACAAACAATAGAGTAGCGGAGGAATAGATTGAAACTTTGATTAACGAAAGTCAAGCTCCTGGTGAAGGAAAAGGTCACATTTCAGGCTATGAATAGAGACTTGAGTATTTGAAGTGCTAGAGGGGTGAATGATTCTGATGAAAGACAATTACTAGAAACAAAGCACAAAGGAAGCTAGATATTTCATGTGTTCCTGAAACAAAGAACATGAGACACGACAATAGAATATAGGAAATTGGAAGTTAAAGAATGGATTCGAACTATGGTCAGGATTGGATAACGGATTCGAACGATGGTCAGGAGTAGATAGCGGATTCGAACTATGGTCAGGAGTAGATAGCGGATTTGAACTATGGTCAGGAGTGGATAGCGGATTCGAACTATGGTTAGGAGTAGATGGGGAATCACGTGGTTGCCAAGCAGTCAGTTTGATTATGAATGAGAGAGCAACGCAGCATGTCAAGGTTCATGAATTTTTATCTCCCAGATTTTTATGGGATAGAATGAAAGTAGGATTCACAAGACTACCACAGCGTGTTTACGCCCCCATTCACGGTAAAAATTTAAGGTAAAAGACGCCTTCTGAGATGCTTCAAATGACACTGTAGGCACTTTCGATCACTGGGAAAGAATTATTCCACTAGGAGATATTAACGGATGGGTTGGAGTCCAACGCGAGGGTACGGAAAGGATGCTAGGTCATTTTGAGGATCCAAAAACAATGGTAAAAGATTCAAAGGTTATGAGGGGTTCTGAATGTAAGAAGTATCGTTACCTCTTAGTCTCAAAAAAAGACTCAGGTCGAGGATGAAGAAGAAATAGAACTAAAAAGACGAATCAGAATCGAATTAGAGGCCTTAGCGATGGCGAAGCAAATAGACTAGAAAATCATTATAGGGACAAAAAAAGGAAAGTAACAATACAAGTTAAGGGAATTGAGGATAAAATCAAAGCCAAAAAACGAAAGAAAATGAAAACTGATTCTGAAGGAAGCAAGCTGTTCTGGAAATTGAACATTATTATTATGAAAGGCAGTTGTAGTACAGAGTTAGTCAGCATTTGAAATAGCAAGGATAAATATCGCACAGATAGGGCAACTTGGGACGCGCTAATACGCAATTATGATATAGAGGGCGCAAGGACTATGTTCCAGGATATCCTTGTTAGAAGTGCGACCAAAATGTGTGGTAATGCGTTTATAGGAAGAATATTTGGTGATGCGTGGTGGAACGATAAAATCCGCGTAGTTTCTAATGAAAAAAAGTAAGCGTATCTCTGAAAGTTGAACATCAGAGGCCTTATCGATGACAAAACAAATAGACTAGAAAATTATTACAGGGACAAAAACAGGAAAGTGACAATACTAGTTAAGGAAAGTGAGGATAAATCAAAGCCGAAAAATGACAGAAAATGAAAACTGATTCTGAAGGAAGCAAGGTACTGTTTTGGAAATTGAACATGATTATTATGAAAGGCAGTTGTAGTACAGAGTTATTCAACGAATTGAAATAGCAAGGATGAATATCGCACAGATAGGGCAACTTGGGAGGCGCTAATACGCAATTATGAAATAGAGGGCGCAAGAACTATATTCCGGGATATCCTGGTTATGAGTGCGACCAAAATGTGTGGTACTGCGTTTATAGGAAAAATATTTGGTGGAATGATGAAATCCGCGTAGTTTCTAACGAAAAAAAAGTAAGCGTATCTCAGAAAGTTAAACATCAGAGGCCTTGGCGATGAAGAAACAAATAGACTAGGAAATGATTATAGGGACAAAAATAGGAAAGTACAACTACTAGTTAAAGAAAGTAAGGGTAAAATCAAAGCGGAAGAAGAAAATAAAATGCAAACCGATTCTGAAGGAAGCAAGACATTGTTTTGGAAATTGGGCATGATCATTATGAAAAGGAGTAGTAGTACAGAGTTAGTCAGCATTTGAAATAGCAAGGATGAATATCGCACAGATAGGGCAACTTGAGAGGCGCTTATACACAATAATGATATGAAGTGCGCAATCACTATGTTCCAGGATATCATTGCTAGAAGTGCGACGAAGGTGTGTGGTACTGCGTTTATAGGAAGGATATTTTGTGATGAGTGGTACCTTTTGATTCTGAAGGGAGCAAGACACTGTTTTGGAAATTGGACATGATCATCATAAAAGTCAGTTGTGGTACATACTTAGTCAGCATTTGAAATAGCAAGGATGAATATCGAATAGATAGGTCAACTTGGGAGGCGCTTGTACACAATAATGATATGGAGTGCGCAATGCCTATGTTCCGGGATATCATTGTTAGAAGTGCGATGAAAGTGTGTGGTACTGCGTTTATAGGAAGAATATCTGGTGATGCGTGGTGGAATAATAAAATTCGCGTAGTCATTAACGAAAAAATTGCAAGCGTATCTCAGAACCTTGAATATTAGAAACCTTAGCGATGACGGGACAAATAGAGTAGAAAATAATTATAGGGACAAAAACAGGAAAGTAAAACTACTAGTGAAGGAAAGTAAGGGTAAAATCAAAGCGGAAGAGAGAAGAAAATGCAAACCGATTCTGAAAGAAGCAAGTAACTCTTTTGGGAATTAGATATGATCATTATAAAAGGAAATAGTAGTACAGAGTTAGTCAGCATTTGAAATAGCAAGGATGAAATGGTTTATGATACAGAAGGAATATACCAGACGTTTTAAGAGACTTTTTCAAGGAATTATTAGGAGCTGAAAGCGATTATCGTCCTAATATACAAAGGAAGGATAGATAAAAGCAACTTAAATAATTGCAGAGGTATCATCTTACTAAGTACCAATGTGGACTGTGGATTTATGTGGATTTCAACAGATTAGACCATTTAAAATGACTGATTTCATTCTTTTGCTAAATCGACTGCTTTAAATATCCCTTTGACTGATTCATCAGTCATTGAATCAAAATTATTTGAATCAGTCAAAATTGACTTCGAATTAGTCGCTCTTGACTGATTCTAATGTGGAGTGTAAATATACTCAAAAATCCACCATGAACCAACAAATAATTGTTCTCGGAAAATATTGACAGAAATATTTCATTTCAAAACCAATATTCTCCGTTTCTAAAATAAGTTTATCCAAGTTAACTGATCCATTTTTCATGCAATTCAGGAGAGCTTTTTCCTGCACTCGAATCCCGAATTCGAGCTGGTAAAAGCAAACAGCTTTGCATTCAGATGAAAAATTCATGTTGTCTTATCTTGGATTTTGTTCTCTTAAGAGAGAGTTCTCGGCAATAATTTGTTTAAAGTCGAAGCTTTGGTGAAATAATAAACTGGTGAAATATCCATTTATTTTTTTTAATTAAAATTTATATTCCAAGTTAACTATTGCAATTTTAAATTACATTTCCATTGTGGATCTTTTTACCCCTCTGGGAAATTCGATGTAGACTCTTTCGATCTTCGATGCGCTCTCTGTTTGCGAATGGTTCAATCAAATTTCGGTGTTCGCTGTAGATTTTCCACTTGGTTCGCTGAATTTGATAGTCTGGTAATTTTTATTAAAATTATTGCGAAGTAATATTCAGAATTTAATAGTAACAGGTGGTTGTTAGAGTTAGCAATGGAGATTAAATCTTATAAAGTTTCTCACAGGTATTTCTGAGATTACCATCAATAATTAAATTGTCTTTGGTCTTTTTAATTTTCGAAAATGCCTGGTGCCTGGTTTATTCAGGCATTCCGAAAAATAATTAACCATTCTTTTAAACGCCTGACGCGTTTCAGGCCATTATAAAAAATTAACCGTAGAATATTAAAACGCACATTAAATGGCTATCTAACATTTTATTGTTATTTTCATGTTCATTTAATCAAAGAAATTTTTTTTTAATTTTAAAATTTTTGAAGAGATTTTTCTCACAACTCATAAAATTATTAATCGATATTGAAAAAAATATTGATTCTAAACCATGTAGTCAAAAAACATTAACAGCATATTATTTACTATATTTCGCTGGTCGGAAACCATAAAATCACTTAATGAAGTCACTCTCATGTTGGAATTATTAAAAAATTAATGTTGCAAGTACACTGAATGACGTCGACATTCAACTTGTAGGAGTTGTGAAGAGAATCTTCTCATCTCTCCGTAGCTCATTTGGTTGGAGCATCAGACCGAGAATCTGAAAGACCTGGAGTTCGAATCCCAGCGGAGCTAGAGAGATTTTTTTCATAACTTATAAAATTAATAATCAATATTCAAAAAAAAAATTGATTCCTGACCATGCAGACAAAAAACATTAACATCATATTACTCACTATAATTCGCCTGTAAAAAACCATAACATCAGTTAACAAAATCACTCTCATATTGGAATGATTAAAAAATTAATCATGCAAGTACATTGAATGACGTCGACATTTAACTTGTGGTAGGTGTGTAGAAAATCTTCTCGTCTCTCCGTAGCTTAGTTAGTTATGCATCAGACCGGAAACCTGAGAGACCTGCAGTACGAATCCCAGCAGAGCTAGAGAGATTTTTTTCACAACTTATAAAATTAATAATCAATATGAAAAAAAAATGTATTCTAGACCATGCAGACAAAAAACATTAACATCATATTACTCACTATAATTCGCCAGTAAAAAACCATAACATCAGTTAATAAAATCACTCTCATATTGGAATGATTACAAAGTTAATCATGCAAGCACACTGAATGACGTCAACATTCAACATGTAGGAGTTGTGAAAAAAATCTTCTCGTCTCTCCGTAGCTTAGTTGGTTAGAGCATCAGACCGGAAATCTGAAAGACCTGGAGTTCGAATCCCAGCGGAGCTAGAGAGATTTTGTTGACAACTTATGCAATTAATAATCAATATTCAAAAAAAATTTATTGTAGACCATGCAGACAAAGAACATTAATATCATATTACTCACTATAATTGGCCAGTAAAAAACCATAACATCAATTAATAAAATCACTCTCATGTTGGAATTATCGCAAAATTAATCTTGCAAGTACATTGAATGACGTCAACATTCAACAGGTAGGAGTTGTGAAAAAAATCTTCTCGTCTCTCCGTAGCTTAGTTGGTTGGATCATCAGACCGGAAATCTGAAAGACCTGAAGTTCGAATCCCAGCGAAGCTAGAGAGATTTTTTTCACAACTTATAAAATTAATAATCAATATTCAAAAAAAAATTGATTCTAGACCATGCAGACAAAAAACATTAACATCATATTACTCACTATAATTCGCCAGTAAAAAACCATAACATCAGTTAATAAAATCACTCTTATATTGGAATGATTAAAAAATTAATCATGCAAGCACACTGAATGACGTCAACATTCAACATGTAGGAGTTGTGAAAAAAATCTTCTCGTCTCTCCGTAGCTTAGTTGGTTAGAGCATCAGACCGGAAACCTGAGAGACATGCAGTTCGAATCCCAGCGGAGCTAGATAGATTTTTTTCACACCTTATGAAATTATTAGCCAATATTGAAAAAAAGGAATGTTGATTTTAGACCATGTAGACAAAAAACATTAAGATCATATTATTTACTATATTTCGCTGGTTAAAAAGCATTAATAAAATCACTCTCATATTGGAATGATTGAAAAATTAATCATGCAAGTACATTGAATGACGTCGCCATTCAACTTGTAGTAGGTGTGAAGAAAATCTTCTCGTCTCTCCGTAGCTTAGTTGGTTGGAGCATCAGACCGGACACCTAAGAGACCTGCGATTCGAATCCCAGCGGAGCTAGATAGATTTTTTTCACAATTTATGAAATTATTAACCAATATTTACAAAAAAAGAATATTAATTCTAGACCATGTAGACAAAAAACATTAATATCATATTATTTACTATATTTCGCTGGTCAAAAACCATAACATCAATTGATAAAATCGCTCTCATGTTGGAATGTTTGAAAAATTATTCTTGCAAGCACACTGAATGACGTCAACATTCAACATGTAGGAGTTGTGAAAAAAATCTTCTCGTCTCTCCGTAGCTTAGTCGGTTAGAGCATCAGACCAGAAACCTGCGAGACCGGAGTTCGAATCCCAGAGGAGCTAGAGAGATTTTTTTCACAACTTATAAAATTAATAATTAATATTCAAAAAAAAAATGGATTCTAGACCATACAGACAAAAACATTAACATCATATTACTCACTATAATTCGCCAGTAAAAAACCATAACATCAGTTAATAAAATCACTCTCATATTGGAATGATTGAAAAATTAATCATGCAAGTCATATGCAAGTCATATTGAAAAATGTATTATTTCTTTAATTTATAATTAATATTGTATAATTCATTCATTTAATTTATTGTTTATTATTTATTATTCGGTTCAAAATTGAATTACTTTCTTAAAAATCCAACAATTTGGTTAAAATGGCATACTTCTTGGTTGATAATTCAACTATTTTGTTGAAAATTCATCTTTCTGACTTGAAAATTCAACAGAATTATTGACATTTTTTTCTTTTTTGGTTAAAAAATTATCTTTTTCAGTTTAAAAATTCTACTATTCAGTTAAAATGTTAGAAAACTAGCATCACGTCCATTTTTTAAATTATTTAGTTGAAAATGTGTGTAATTTGTGGAAAATCCATCTTTTTGGTAGAAGAGTAATCTTCTTAGTTGAAAATTTAACTACTTGGTTAAAAATTTATATTTTTTTGTTGAAAATTCATCTTTTTGGTAGAAAATTAATCTTCTATGTAGAAAATACGTTTTTTTTTGTGAAAAATTAATTTATTAAGTGAAAATTCAACTTTTTTGTTGAAAATTCAACTGATTGGCTCGGATTTGAAGCAAGGACGCTTCTATCCGTGAGTGGAGCGTTAACCAATTACGCCACTTGTCCACTTATGCATAGTGGCGTTCCTGGTTCAAATCCGGGCCGAGGTAGATTTTTTCTCGCTTCCCCAAAAATTATTTGATCAGTAATCATCAAATTTAACATCAGGAATTAATTAATTACCCTGGTCGAAAAAATAACATCGATGCTATAAACTTTTTAACGTGTGATTTAATACCAAAAATACAACAATAACGGAACTTAAAATACATATTCTTATCCAGAATAGTTCAAGAAATAAGAATCGGCTATATTTTTTAATATTATAAAATTTTTAAACTTTTTCGTGGGGCCCCAAAGAAATATAAGTAAATTCAAGATATACGTAGAAAATTCTGAAACGATTCAAAAATAATAAAAACTGGTGAGGTATTTTAGGAATTTACTAAGGTTTCAAAAAAATGAAAAAATTTTTTTAGGTTCCTAGGAAAAATTAAAATGATTTTTCATTTTGAAAAACTAATTCTCACAGAATATTTAGAAATATTTCACAGAAAATTAGTATAATTTAAAAATATTAGTGGGTTCAAAAATGTTGAAAGGATTAAAAAAGAATTTTCTTAAGATATATGGGGAAATTTTTTATGATTTGTTAGTTTGAAAAACAAACTTCGAGAGAAAATTGCAAAAGATTTTTAAAAATTTCGAAAGCTTTCCTCAAATTTCGAAAAAGAGTAGAAGATTTTAAAGCAGTGTTACAATTTTGTAAAATCAAAAAATTAACAAAATTAAAAATCGAGTAAATTCAAGAAA
The DNA here is from genome assembly GCA_932178445.1 of Andricus quercusramuli. Classification (NCBI taxonomy): domain Eukaryota; kingdom Metazoa; phylum Arthropoda; class Insecta; order Hymenoptera; family Cynipidae; genus Andricus; species Andricus quercusramuli. Next base: position 37,207 of record CAKNXH010049136.1, read on the forward strand.
TATTTGGAAGATTCGAAGAGATTAAAAAATAATTTTAATCTGGAAAAGATTTGATAAGAAGGCAAATTTTTTATAAGGATTTCAAACCAAAACTTCAGAATATTTGAAAGAATTTTGAAATGTTTCAAGTGAATAAACAATTTTTCTTAAAATTCCTAGGAAAATTTAAAAGATTCTAAGGCAATTTTTTCAAATTTTGAATGATTTTTCAAAATTTCAAGAAAAATTCGAGTCAGCTAAAAATATTTTTAGGAATTTAAGAGGTTTTGAATAGATTCAAAATATTTTAAAACTTGGAAGCATTTCGGAAAATTGATCAAATATTTTTTATTTCTCTTTATTTATAATTGTTTAATTCCTGAGAATATTTTTAGCTGATTCGAATTTTTCTTGAAAAATCATTCAAAGTGTTGAAAAATTGCCTTAGAATCTTCCAAATTTTCCTAGGAATTTAAAGAAAATTTGTTTATTCACTTGAAACCTTTCAAAATTCTTTTGAAGATTCTAAAATTTTGGTTGGAAATCTTTTTGAAAAATCTGCCTTTTTATAAAATCTTTTCTAGTTTAAAATCCTTTTCAAATCTGTTCGAATCTTCGAAATATTTCTTGACCTCACTCGATTTTTAATTTTTTCAATTTTTTGATCTTACAAAATTGAAATACTTTGCTTCAAAATCTTCTACTATCTTTCGAAATTTGAGGAAACCTTTCACAATTTTCTCTTAAAGTTCATTTTTCAAACTAAAAAATCATAAAAAATTTCCCCATATATCTTGAAAAAATTCTTTTGCAATCCTTTCAAAATTGTTAAACCCTCTAATATTTTTAAATTATACCAATTTTTGTAAAATTTTGTTGAATATAAAATATTTTCAAAATAAATATTTTTAAACTTGGAAGCATTTCTGAAAATTTATCAAGTATTTTTTATTTCTGCCAAACTTTTTTTTCCAAAAAAGCAAAATGACAAAATTTTTCTTTGGTTCCAGCTGAATAAATTGCAGGTTCGACATATTCAACTATTTTTTTAGGACTCAATCCAACAAAAAAAACATTTGTTTAGACATTTTCAAAAAAATTGTTAATTAAATAATATCAATGAATCTTTAAAATTTGTAACAACTACAATTGTTAATAACATTAATTAATTAAATTAGAAAAGTGAACAATAGAAAAATATGAATACAATTCAAACTGTTTTCAGTTAGATTTTGTAAAACTATTAAACTAATATGATTAAATTTTATAATTTAAACATAGCCATCCACTTTTCCATTATTTGCAAATATTATATGTTTTTCGACTTTATACAAGATATGAAATATCTTTTACGTTGAAATTATGAATTACCCAGCTTTGCAGAAAAATGCCATTATGTAGATCATTTGGAACAGGAAAAGACAGGAAAAATGCTAGAGCATTTTTTCCCTTCATTTTCAATTCACGAGCGAAACTCGTTGCAGCACTAGTGCTTTGAACAAAAATGCAAGCAATTTTTTTATCAAAGTTAAAAAGGTCTGGTTCTACGATTTTACAAATTATTTTATTGAAAATTGTAGAAAACTTCATTATTATTTAAAAACCGAAGGGATATTCCGGAAAATCTATGATAAAAAAAAACTATTTAGCGATGCTTGGGAAAGGAGGGTTTTAAAAAATACACTCACGTTAGATATATCAGACGGTAGCACTCCGGATTTGTAACTGGAAGGTCTGGGCTCGATTCTTGCTACCTACAGTTTTTGCAATTTTTTTTAGATTCTAATTTTTGCCAAAATATTTATTTAAACGAAAATTAGATGAAAATATTAATTTTTTCAACTTTTATAATTTTCTATACAATTTCTTGTTGTTAAATTACTCGAATGTTTTAGAAAATAGTTGACTTTTAGACCGGGAAATAGTGTCAACATAAAATCTTTTATAAGCGGAATTAAACAGTTTTTCAGATACAAATTTAAAATTTTCACATTTCTTAATTTATTTTCAACGAAAAAATATCGTTTCTACTATAAAAGATGGCTTTTTAACAAAATAATTAAATTTTTAACATAATAGTTGAATTTTTAACCTGAAAATATAAATTTACAACAAAAAATATCATAGTTTATATTTCGATGAAAAAATATGAAATTTATACGAAAAAAAAAGTTTTTCAAACCAAAAAGACGAATTTCCGAAAAATAAAGATTTTTCACTAAAGAAAGAAAATTTTACCTAAATTTTTCAACCTTCAAGGTAAAAGACGAATTTTTTCTACAAAAATTGAATTTACAAAGAAAAAATTTGACTTCAGCCAACAATTATTTTTCCAGGAAACTGATGCATTTTTACCCAACAAAAATGAAATTTTGAAACAAGAATTTTTTTTCTCATCAAAAGAGGAGAATTTTCAACAAAATTGTTCAACTTTCAACTAAAGAGATGAATTTTCAACTAAAAATATAACTCTTTAAAAAAAAAGATTTCCTAACAAAGTGATTCAACCAAATCTTTCAAATAAAATAGTTGAATAAACAAAGAAAGAAAAATAATTTTTAACCAAAGAGTTGTATTTTCATTAAATGAAAAATTCTACCAAAGCGGATGAATTTCTAAATCAGTAAGATTAATTTTTAGAAAATAGTCCAATTTTTTGTTAAAAAAAACTTTTTAATAAAATATTAGAATTTTCAACCATTCAAAAATTTTTTAACAAAATATTAGAATTTTCAACCAAAAATATGACTTTTTAACAAAAAAGTTTTATTTTCAACAAAAAAGATGCATTTTTATCCAAGAGAGATGAAATGTATCTTAAAACAGATGAAGTTTTAATTGAGAAAAAAAAAATTTCAAAAAGATAGTTTTTTTTCGTCTAAAAAAGATGTAATTTCTGCAAAGGTAGGTGAATTTTGAAATCCGAAACACAAATTTTCAAGAAGAAGTTGAATTTTCAACCGAACAGTTGCATTTTTATTCAAGAAAGATAAAATATTCTTTTCAAACCAGATGAATTGAAAAAAAAACTTCAAAAAAATAGTTCAATTTTCATTGAAAGAAGATTCCAATACACTTTCCAACAAAAAAAATAAGAATTGTAAACTATAAGTTCTACTAAAACAAGTGAATTTTTAAATCAAAAAGACACATTTTCAAAAATAGTTGAATTTTCATCTAAAAGGATTCCAATAGACTTTTCTAGAGAAAAATACAAATTTTAAACAAAAAGTTAATTTTCTAGGAAATCGTTGAATTTTCAAAACAGTTGAATTTTTGTCCAAGAAAGATTCAATACTTCTACTAAAAAAATATGAAATATCAAATGAAAAAGACCAATTTTCAGAAAAATTTTCCAAAAATTATTTCACCTGACTTATCAGCAACAAAATATGAATTTTGAACAAAAGGTTAATATTATACGGAAAGAGTTGACTTTTTAACCAAAAAAAAAAGAATTTTCAGCAAGGCAGTTGAATTTGCAAAAAAAATTATGTCTTTTTGAGAAAATAGTTAAATTTTCAACCGAATAATAAAATTCATAACTAAGAAGATAACACAGTAGTTGTGGTCATGGGCGGCAAAGCACTGCAAAAGTTTGTGTTGGATTATAACGATGCCGTGAACCCATTTTTTGCGAAATTGAATGATCTTAAGCAACAAAATAGTTACAAGATACTGCAATCATCTGCCTCGTAAATTTACTTCCAAAAAGTTACATCAGGACCGCAAGTGACTAGCAGCATATGCGTAAATTAATGGTATATCCAGGTTTCAAATTAATGGTGAGTAGAATGGTCAAAAAAATTTTTTTCAACTTTTCATGGGGACACCCCAGAAATCTGTTCGAATCCACTAAAAAATAAATCAATTTTTTTGGTTTGAAAAAAAAAGATATTTATGGGTGCCACAAGCTCCATGAAGTTTAACGTGTATTTCCCATAAGAAAAGAAGACGTTTTTGAAAATCTTATTCATAATCCTCAATATTGTCTTAACCGAGTTGAAAATCAACATTTCTCTTCATAATTAGCCGTAGAATGCGAATAAAATATAAATTTTCAAATACCAACACCATAAGGTAAATGCACCTCTTTGCGTCCGTGCACCTATTTGCGTCCTAACCTGATTTAAAAATAGTAGAATTAATTTATTTTTATACTTATTGATTCATGGAGAGTATTTATTGTATTCTATAAACAATACTCTACCAGTGTTTTTATTCAAATATCTGTTTTATCGAAATTTAGAAATATAACACGAGATTCATCTTTCATGTTGCGCGCCGTGAGTTGCTATTTGTGTTTCCTAGTGCGCAGAGAGCAAATTCTTAGTAGAACGGACTGTCAAATGGACTGTCCATTTATTCTTTATTGCGGATCTCGAGAAACAATTACCAGGTAAGTCTAGTGTCATGTGCAATCCAGCTCAACAAGCTATTTAATAAACTGTTTTTATTACACGAATGGTCAGTGAATGATTTATTTCTCACAATAGTCGCTAAGTAGTACAAGAAAATTTCGATGTACATGCGTGCGACCGTATGTTCAAAATACTCGAAATAATTGAATTGTGAGTGAATTTGTGCTGAAAATTGTCGCAAGTGATCTGAAAAATATCACTTTTTCCATATGCACTGTTCTTTTTCCGCGGTACAACCTATAAAGTGACATAAGCTTTATCGGAGTAATTCAAGTCTATCATAACCTTCAAAGAGCGGACGCAAATGGGTTCCTACAAATTCTGTCCCTATTAGCGACCGAACAATTTATTATTCAGTGTACATTTTTATACTTTGTATCATCACGACATTCAAATTTTCGCAAATTATTACAAATTTTTTCGTGGAATTGAAAGCTGTCATTATTTGAGTATGATTGTGCGCGCAATTAAATCTTTTAATAATATATATTGTTGAATTATCTACATATATTTATTTTCATGAATAATATATTTTTCTAACAACGATTATCAGTTTATAATTATCAAAATCAGGGTGGCTAAAAAAAATTTTAATTCCTTTGATTTATGGGTTCACCTCACAAAAGCTTCCATTTGGTGAAAAAACAACTGTGCATTTTTTTCGAATTTTTTGAACAGGGGGATCTTTAATCTCACGGGGTCCATAACGGTCGAAAAATGGTGCTGTCCCATCAAGTACCAGTTTGCGTCCGGTCGCAATTAGGGGCACCCCGCGGACGCAAATACATCCAAAAACGAATCAGGCGGACGCAACGACGTACAATAAGAGCTTTCCGTGATTTTCGATTTTTCCGGTGCAATTTGTAGCAATTTCTTAAAACAAAATTTTTTTTCTATAGAATAATATATGTTCTTAGATCAGTAATAGTTTTTTAGTGAATCGGAATGTATTGCACTTGTTTATTGGTCTTAGATTCTGCCGTAACCCTTACGCGGACGCAAAGAGGTGCATTTACCTTAAGGGCATGTAGTACATTATGACGTCACGTATTACCGACCGTCCC
>CAKNXH010049141.1:0-13390 GCA_932178445.1 Andricus quercusramuli
ACAATTCGAATGTAAATTTTCTAAATTCAAAATTTTTCAATTTTGAAGATGTATAGATAAAAATTTCCGTAATTTTGAAGAATTATAATTCCAAATTCTTTAATTTTAAAGACGTATAAATCACAATTCTTAAATTATGATTTTCAGAAATGAAGTTTTCATTTTGAAATCTTCTAAATTGAAGAAAACTCAAATATCAATCATCGAAAATGAGAATTTTTTAATGTTAAAACTTCAAACTTGCATCACTTGAATTATAATTCAAAGTTCCACATTTTTTTGGAAGTTAAAATTGAAAACTCTTGAATTTTGAAAATATAGAATTGCAAATCATGCAATTTTTAAGACTTATATTTTGAAAGCATGTAAATTTTGAAATTTTTTTTTAATGTTTGAATTAACAAATGAAAAAATGTTTATTTTTATTATTTTGAAAATCAAAAAACAAGCTTTTTGTTTGATTTCTCTCAAACTGAAGAAATTCCGAATGTAAAGCCTCAAAATTACAGGATTTTGAATTGTGAAACTTAAAACTTGCCGAATTTTTAATTATAAATTTTCAAAAGTAAAAACGCTACAATTTGAAAGATTTACAATTCCAAGTTCTACAATTTTAAAGAGTCACAGCTGAAAACTCTTCCATTTTAGAGATGCAAATATGAACATTCTCAAATTTCTTATTATTTGAAAGATCAAAACGCCAGCTTTTATTTCTAAACTTTCCAAACTAAACAAAAATATAAAACGTTAATTATCAAATTTACAGAATTTTTAATTGTACATTTTGAAACATGGAAATTCTTCAATTTCAAAGATTTAAAATTCGAAGTTTGGCAACTTTCAAGAGTTGTAATTGAAAATTCTTGAATTTCCAAAATATGGGATTGCAAATTATTCAATTTTCAAAATCTATATCCAAAAAGTATGTAATTTATTTAACTTTATAGATTGGCTATTGAAACTATTCTTCAATTATGAAGAGTAAAAATGAGAGCGTTGATTTTTTTTTTTTATGAAACTCTTATAAGTTTTGACATATGTAACACATGGCGATTATTATTGATAATTTAACAAATTATTTTCAAACCCATTTATAATCTATTTTAATTAACCATTCCTAATGCTCGCCAGGCACAATTAATTCCTCCTGCTAGATCAAAAGCTCAGTTTTAATTATTTCAGTGATTCAAAGAGTATCGCGTACTAGGAATATTGTAAAAACGTTCCTTTGTAAAATGTTTAGAATGTTGGTACTTCAAAGTAGAGGAAAAATTCGAAAAATGTACTCACTCTTGCAGGTATTTTCAATTTTGCCATTTATTCTTGTTACTCTTCGTTCGTTTGAAGTTATGTTCGTCCGAAAAACTCTGAAGTTTATACCTTTGTAATCGAAATTCTCTAGTGCATTCTCTCTTTGAAAAACTTGTGTTGAATTAAAAAGATTCCAAATGCAAAACAAATATTTGTTGATAAAATTGAATGAAAAATTAGCTAATATAAGATTAAGGGACCCTACAATAAAAAGTGTATGCCTTTTAATATCAACTTGCAGATCTCGGTTTTAACTTTCTCAATCATTTTAATTATATCGACATCGCCCTTAAGTAACTTCTTGCAGTATTGAAGCTTTTTCATTACTTCTCATGAAAAGTAACCTGCTTACGTAATTACTCGTGTTATACGAGAATTTTATAATTGCTTTAGCTGGCTAGGAACTTTGCAATGTAGATGAAAAACTTTTAAATTCATAAATGATATAATACTGTATTCTCATATATTTTATTATATATTTTATCAAATTTTCGTCTCCAATAACTACACTTAGTATTATTTATATAATAATACGAATTCTATTCAATAATGTTATTAATTTTAATACCAAAAATCAAATAATTGAGATTATTTGAACCCTTCTTTAATCAGCAGTATAGCATCGACTTTTTTAATATTCAAAGCTCAAAGACGAAAAGCTAATTAACCTTATACCAGAAAAAACGATTTTTTTCTTAGGTGCCCAACTTTGCTTCCGCCATTTTTCGATGGAAGGCTGCAGTGGTAAATGCCGGTTGAAATAGGCGGGTCAAGAATTTCATATAGTAAGCTTCGACATGTGTCAACATAACGACAGCACCAAATTAGTGAATTTGTGTTTGCATCAGAAATTCATTCTCGATCGAAGATGTCAGTTTTCGAGCCAATTCTCGTTATTTGCGGGAAGTTTTGATTTTCAGCTTCCATTTAAAGAAAACTGCGGCTGAGGCTCACAGAATGCTCTCAAGTGCTCACGGTGAGAACGTGTCGTGAGTGGTTTGAATGTTTTGAGAGCGGTGATTTTGATGTCGAGGACCGGCATGGCGGTAGAAGGGAGAAAATATTCGAAGATACCGAACTGCAGGCATTACTTGCTGAAGACTCGTGCCAAACGCAAGAAGAGTTAGCAGAATCATTGGGAGTCACTCGACAGGCAATTCGGAAATGCCTCAAAGCCATGGAAATGATTCGGAAGCAAGGAAATTGGGTTCCGTACGAATTTGGGTACGAATTGGGTTCCGTACGGAAGACCCGTCAAGACATACTTGGAAACTCTGGCACCTTCCGACTACCACTTGTTTCGATCGATGGTACATGACCTGGATGAGTATCGATTCGTGGATCGCCTCAAATGACAAATCGTTTTTTCGAGATGGTATCCGACAATTGCCCAAAAGATGGGAAAAAGTATTGGCCAGTGATCGACCGTACTTTGGATCATAAATAGGTCATCACTTTTAAAGAATAAAGCCTCAAATTTTAGGAAAAAACGGCGGAAGGAAAATTGCGCACCTAATAGTACCAATATTTTTCAGCAACAATGCCTTGGATATTTGAAGACCAGAATTAATACGAGAATTGAAAATATATATTGATTTTTTTTTTAATTAATGGTGAATATCAAACAATAATAAAATCAGTTGAATTGTGAAACGAAAATAGTAGGTTAGTAGGTTAGTAGGTAATATACAATAGAAAGATTACGTTTAATTGATACTTAAAGGGCCTATCCCGTTAAGCAGTTCAAAAATGCCCTTGGCTGGAACCAGATTTTCAATGAGCCCTTTTCTAGGAGTTGGAATCATAACCTTTTTCTCGGATTTTGGAAACCCCATCACTACTATGTTGTTGAAGATTAATTTTTTTGGTTCGAAATTTCATCTCTGTCTGTAAACATTTCATGCTTTTTGCTTAAAAATGCAACTGCCTGGTTAACAATAAATCTGTTTCGGTTGAAAATTAACTTTTTTGTTGCAAAATTAAATTTCTTTGGTAAGAAATTCGCCATGTTGCCTTGAAAATTCTACAATTTGGTAGGAAAATGAACTGCAGTACACACCCGCAGCGTGCTTATACGACTGAGCAGAGTGGGTGTACTCAATAAGTGCCGAATTCTTGGAATTATAGTCCCCCACAGCCCCGTCAGACTGGCAGTTACCGAGAGTGTACTGTATTTGGATGAAAATATATGTATTTTGTTAAAATTTCGTTTTTTCATAAAAGATTAATTTTTTGTATTAAAAATGCAAATGCTTGGTTGACAATTAATCTATTTCAGTTGAGGATTCAAATATTTGATTGAATAATCGTTTTTGTTAGTAAATCCAACTCTTGTTTATTTTGAACTGAAACTTTTTTATGCAATATAAACTATTACATGTTTCATTTCAAATTCATCTTTTTAGGTGAAAAATTCAACTCCTTGGTTGAAAGTTGAACTACTTTCTTGAAAGTTCATTTTTTTCAGTTGTAGGATTATAACTTTAGTTGGAAATTAGTATTTTAAAATTAAAAAGTAACTTTTTAAATAGGGAACTCAACGCTTTTGTAGAGAATTCGTTTTTTTTAATCAAAAATAATTCTTCGACATGAAAATTGAACTATTACATTTTTGTTTCAAATTGATTTTTTTAGTGTAAAAATGCAATTATATAGTTAAAGATGTTCAGAAACAAAACAAATGTAAACTCAAAATTTTCCAAATAAAATGTGGACTAACATCACATCCATTGTTCAAACTATTGAGTTGAATATGTATAGGATTTTTTTTTTAAATTCGTCTTTTCTGGTAAAACATTATTCTTCTTTGTTGAAAATTCAACTATTTGGTAAAAAATTTCAGAAAAAAATTTACGTAATTTATGTACGGCCTCTAATCAGCCACTGAGACAATTTTTCGTTATGTTGTAATTTGTTGAATTGGTGCCCATATTATTTTAGCGAATTAGCGAAGAAGTGGGAAAACATTTTTTAAGGTAAAGTAAAGAAATAGTGGCATCAGCAAACAATCGTGAAAAATAGTATATACAGTTTAATTTATTCTAATAGTAGCGAAATAGTTTCGTGGCTCAGAAAAAGTGTTAAATAGTGTCAAATATATTGTCAATAATAGTGTTGAGGGTTGACCCAGAAACCTATTCCCTGAGAATGGCATTAAAATCCGAACCCAAAGGAATAAATATCAAGGTCTATGGCTTAATGTCTCTGTTTGTTAAAATTTTTTAAGGAGAACATTTAGAAACACAATATTATCAAGTCAATCTGTGCAAAAATTCCATTTTTGAACAAAAAGACTCAGAGACATTATGAAACCAAAATTCAGTTCTTTTGAAAAAAACATATTCGAACAGCTCAATATATGAAAAAGAATTGCATAGAAAGGCCTCAAAATATGTTTCCAAAAAAACATTTTAATCGGCTCATTAGAGACAAGTATATAACTATAGGAAAAAAGAGGGAGAGAATTGGAAAAGAGACAACCAAGCCATCCTCACTCTCATTTCCTTTCTCTTTCTCCGTCTTTTTTATACTACTTTTGGGAACCAACATGTTTCGAGATCATTTTAGATCTCCTCATCAGGGTATCATTTTATAGGATACTAAGAACATATTTACCTATCTTATGCTTAATATTCGTAATGTATGCATATATGAAACTGAAATTTCTTATCATACTGTTATTTACATTGTTTTAATTTTCTTCTGGACTGATTTCAAACTTTTAATTTTCAGTACAAGTGTAAATCAGTAATGTTTCTGAAATCATTAATGTCAATAATACTTGTCCTGATTGAGAATGAACAGAACCTTACAATTAAACAAATTTATTATAAAAATTTAATAAAACTATCAAAAGCTTTGTTATATTTCGAAAGGTCTTTTTTCAAATTGATTGCATTGTTTCCCTCTCTTTTTATGTATAACATTTCCATGAATTCCCTTTTTCTTTGATTTCTTTCATTGTATAGGACTCTAACACCATCCCAATCAAACTCATGTCCATGTGTGATTCTATGTTTTGACAACACACTGTGGTATTTCTGACTCCTTCGAAGATTATTTTGATGTTCATCTCTCCTTATTCTTAGTGGTCTCCTAGTTTGGCCTATATATACTGCCTTGCAAGACCTACATTTTATTTTATACACTACATTTTGTTTTTCCATTTTGTCACGTACGTCTTTTCCCAATTTGACAGTTCTGTTACTTTTGAATGGAATTCTATATATCGTATGTAAACCCATTTTACTTAGTAAAGATCTCAAACACTTTGAAATTTTATCAAAATAAGGTAAAACAACCGTGTTGTATTTATCAAAATCTCTAGTATCTGTGTTAATTACATTGTTGTCTTTCTGATTAATCTGATGGATTCTGTTGTTTATGTGTTTTTCAATGAACAAGGGTGGATAGTGGTTCAAAAAAAGGATCTGTTTACAAATTTCAATATTTTTCCTATGGAAACTTTGATGTGATAATTTTATAGCCCTATCTACCATATTTTTAACAATTGCAATTTTCATTTGTATTGGATGATTTGACAGAAAGCTCAATGTTCGTCCTGAAAATGAAGGCTTCCTGTACCAATCAGTTATAATTCTACCTTCATTTGTTTTAATCAGAGTTAAGTCTAGAAAATTTAATTTATTTTCTTTTTCAATTTCTGAAGTGAATTGTAATCTGGGATGTATACCATTAAATGAATCTAACAGTATATTAATCTTGCTAGCTTCTACACAAAGAACAGAATCATCGACGTATCTCGCATAGAAAAGGCATTTAAACCCTACTTTTTCTAATTTTTCATTAATTAGATTTTCCATTTTGTTAAAAACTGTATTTTCTAAATCTTCCATTACAATTTCTGCTAAAATAGGTGAGAGAACAGATCCTATTGGTGTTCCAAATTTTTGTTTATAAAATTTGCCATCAAATTGAAAATAGATCGAATGAAAGACAAAATCGATTGCTTCAATAAACTTTTTAAATGGTATTTTCGTGTGTTGCTTTATGTAATCCCATCTTTTTTCTATCGATTCTTTAACTTTATCTAAAGGAATGTTCGGAAACATAGCAACTACATCAAAAGAAGCTAGTATGTAATCAGGAGTTCAAGAGTTCAATGAGTTCAAGAAAAACTGTACTATTTTTAACTGAGTTTTTTGAAGTTGTGATTGATTTTTTAATGATGTTACTAAGTAATTCTTCTAATTTTCTCGTCGGAGAACCCATTGTTGATATCACAGGTCTTAGTGGATAATCAACTTTGTGTGCTTTAATAAGACCATAAGATAAGGAAAGAACTGAATTTACAGTATCTATATCACTCTTATTCACGTTCGATAAGTGAGATGCCCATGCTAATGAGGGCCAAGGCGCCACTGACCAAAGGCACCAGACAAAAGCGATACGAATACAATCGGTGGACGGAAGTGAAGGAATCGGGGAATTGGGTAATATAGTATTCCAGAACATTTGTGAATGTTTAAGAATAATTCGGAATATCTGGGAATATGTAGGAATATGAGGGAATGTTTGGGAATATAAAGAATATCAAGAATATTTGGGAATATAAACAATACCCAGGAGAATTAAAAGAAAGAGGGGTACCTTGTAAGGGCGTTGCGACGGTTATACCCGAAATATTCTGTTATTATTATTGAGATATTATACATAATATACATATAATAATACACATTATATGGATAATAATATAATATAAACGCAGGGCTCCAGTTGGCGCTCATACCTCGGCTCATCATTCTTACTCGCGACGACTTCATCGGTGCGAGCGTGCCAGTCGACTCACATCGAGTGCGCGCGCGGCAATAATACATCGTTTCTATCTTTTGAGCAAAGAGAACGATTTGGCTCAAATTTTGTCAAAGTTTTCCTAGACAGTCTTTTCCGTGAAATTCTGAGGAAACTATTCCCGATGGTAATGGTTTGTAATAATTGTTATGTTGCAAATATGGGTAGAAATAGTATATTGTGCTACAAGAGCGGAAAATAGGCAGTTCCATATGAGTGTGAATTTTGATGTACGAGTCAGAGGCGAGTCGAAGGGGAGTTGTAGGCTAGTCGTAGGCGAGCTGTAAACGAGCCGAAGACAAGCCGGAAACGACCCGAAGATGAGCCGATGGCAAGTACTGTAAACTTCACAAGAGTTTCAACTGTCTACTTTCAGCACCTGTTGCACACAATATTTTTCGTAACAAATGCAGGAAATTTTCGATTTGAGAAACAATAAGAATAATTTTTTTAAAATTTCTGGTAAAATTACCAAAAATTACCGAAAATTTCCCGAAATTTTCGGTGAATTTGCATATTACCGAAAATTTCCAGAAATTCAAGGTAACAGAAGCTTTTTGTGAAAAATCCGAAAATTTCAAAAATTTTCGAAAATTTATGAAAAGTTGCTAAATCATCGGATATTTCAGGTCTGCAAAGCTTTTTGGAAAGATTCCAAAAATTTCCCGAAATTTATGAAAAATTGCTACATTTCCGGTAATTTATGGAAAATTGCTAAATTACCGGAAATTTCAGGTAGCCAAAGCTTCTTGGAAAAAATGTAAAAATTTCCCAAATTTCTGGAAATTTATGGAAAATTGCTCAATTTCTCAAATTTATGGAAATTTATGGAAAACTAAAAAAATTTCCCAAATGTCCGGAAATTTATGGAAAATGGATCAATTTTCGGAAATTTCAGGTATCTAAAAATTTATGTAATTTTCGGTAAGTTATCGGTAATTGGTGGTAATTTATCTGTCATTTATGGTAACTTATCAGTTCGAGTTTGTCCAATCACTATCCACTACTCACAATCAGTCTCTCAAGCGTCAAATCATAACGAAGTTAGGTTATTATTCCGGCAGTCCTGGAAAGTAAATCTGAATTAAAACGCGCAAGCGCAACAGCAAGAAAAAGTAATCTGGCTGGAACTGCGCAAGCGCAGCAGCTAGAAAAAGTATTTTCATAACTGCTTTTTACCACGGTTTTGGAATTGGTCACTTCCCGCACGCAATACATGCCTCGAAAAGCGAACATTTCATGCGTGCGTTACAAAAAGCTATTTTTACAACACTATCATGAAAATGGCGTGTTTTCGTACTTATGATCTGTGTGTAATGTGGAGCATTTCGAACGATGCGAATAAAGAACGTACGAAATGAGGAATGCTTACGAAAAGGCCTCTTTTCGTAAGCATTCCACATTTTCACAATAAGTGAAAGGAAGATAGTTAGATAAAGATGGAAATAGGTCGATGTTTTCAGCGACAACTGTAGCGCGGTCGTCTCGCGACTTACCGTGCAGAAATAGGAGGCGTACACTGAAAGACTTCACTTTCGTCCGAATCTGACATTTTTTCTATTTTCGATAATATAACATTGATGATTTAACTATTGAAGAAAACCGAACACACGCGTGACGGCATTCAGAAATAAGGTTATAAACGCCGGTAGCCTCTCCGCCGCTGGGTGCGCTATAGTTGCTCAAGTCAAAGTTGCGGGAAAATTTAAATTAGTTCAAAATGTTATACTCTTCAAAGTGTTCTCTTTAAAATAAAGTTGCTAAAATAAACAGGTATACATTTATCTTGATTCTAAATTCCTTCTTTTTATATGAAAAAATTTGTTAGTTAAACTTATTTAATTTAATTTCATCGTAATCTTATCATAATTTTAACTTATGATTTGGCTTGTTTTCAAACGGGGGGCTTCGCCCCCCGAACCCCCCAGCAGGGGCTTCGCCCCCTGCACCCCCACCAGGGCTGCGCCCTGGACCTCCCCCCCCCCCACAACTTCGACCAGGTAGCGTTTTTTTCACGATTTTCATGATCTTGTTGTAAAAAGTTTCGTGCATGTCTCGTGGTAGGTCCTTTTCTTGACTCGTGCAGTGTTTTGAGACTCGTCTTCGGTTCGGGCACCTTCGGTGCCCTCACCTACGACTCGTCCTAAAAACACTGCACTTGTCACGAAAAGGCCATCGCCTACCACTTGTAATGCAATATACTATTTCGAAACATGAGGGGTCATCGGAAGAGATTTTTCTATCTGCCAGAAAAATCGAGATCATTTCATTGAGCAGAAACCGTGTTTTCGCGAGTTTATTTTAAAAAGTCATTAAAAAGTCATTAAAGTCCGTATAACGAAAATTTTCGGTTTTTAGTTTTTAGTGAAAGAACTATCAATATTGTAGAAAAAATTTCTGAAAAAAATGTATGCGGCTCGTCGAGCCGCACATTGTCGTATTTTCGCGCTGTGAATTTCCCAAGTCGGTTATTTCGGGAAATTTTTCCGCGTTCCGTCTACTTATGGGGTGCTGTGAGAGTGCGCGCCGCTCGCTTCGCTCGCTAGTTTAAGCGCGCCTGGGTTGCGCACCTGTTGGATTTTGCGCTTCGCGCTCGATAATGTGTTTACCTTTTTCGGCATATGACTTCTAGAATTAAAGGTCAAATAATCGACAACTGAAATTTAGTGATGGTGAATTCTCTTTTGTTAAAGCTCCTTTGGCTTTAACGAACACATTCTCATCACGTCTCTCGTGAGAAAAAAGTTAAATGTAAATTTTCATATCTAATTTAAAAACAATTTTGTTATCAAACGTTTTATTGTACCTTGTATCTTTCTGTCCAAAAATTAAATTTCTCCATATGTCATGTCATTTTTCACGATTGAAACAAAAACTACGCGTCTCATCAAAAAATGATTGGTAACAAATGTATAGCTCTTTTTGGGTGAATAACTTCTGCCTACTTATTTTTTTATATCTTGTGTCGCATGTCGAGAAATTTTATTTTATTGTTTTTAATGTTGTTGTCTACGAATAAAACAAAAACTAAGGTAAACGTTCCGGTAATCGTGACCTTAGTCCCAGTAATCGTGATGCCAATTTTCTTGCTTTTTATTTTCGTGGAATGAATGTAATTTCTATTTGCTGTTGTAAAATGCTAAAAATAAGTGAGTTTTATCATTAAATGTTTTAATTTACCTTACGCTTCAAATCAAATGTGATTCATAACGAATTTGCAGATCCTTGTGCGCACAATTTTTCTTAATCTATTTTTATTTCTTGTGCAGTTTGACCGCAAAATGGAATTTTCTTATTTTTCATTATTTTTTGCGCGATCGAAATTTGAATTTTCGATTTTTCAGACAAATTCAGAAAGTTGTTATGATAATTTTGTGGGGCTTTCAAGAGGCAAAGGTTTTCTTCTCTTTACATTTTTTCATATGGTTTTGGATGGGTCAGTTTTGTCTCATCAGCTTTTTTCGTATCTTGCATAGTTTGACCGCAAGATGGATTTTTTTACTGTGTTTTGTGGGATCAAAATGAGAATTTTCGATTTTCCATAAACATTCGAAATGTTTTTATGATGTTCTCGTAGGGCTTAAAAAATCAACGTTTTTCTTGTCGTGACTTTTTTTCATATCGTGCGTTGTTTGGCTTTCAATATGCATTTTGGTATGTTTCTTTGAATTTCGAAAATGCTATAACTCTGACAATTTTCTTTTTATCGAAAAAGTCGGAGAGATAAATGCTTCGAATTTTCGAGTACTAATAATAGCCGTACATACTTAAAAAAGTGTGCCAAAGCTCAATCCAATCGGATCATGTTTTTGAAAGTTAACGTGCATACAGCCTACAGAATACAGACAGACCGACTACAGATGGACACCTTCGTAAAAATAGTTATTTTGACTCTGGGGGTGTCAAAACGTGGATATTTGATGAAAACCGACCATGCCAAATTTTACATTAAACCAATACCTTCTCATTAGGATGAGAATGTAAAAAGATGAATGATCGATCAAACAGTTGAATTTCAGACCATATAGAGACTGGAAAATTTAACTATTTCATTTTTATCAAATTAAATCTTATAAAGTTTCTTGAAACTTTTAAGAGCTCTCGAAAATTCCTTTGAATTTTTTAAAATACCCTTGAATCTTTGAAATCCACTGAAACACCTACAAATTGTTGAAATCTATTATATACTCGCATTTCTTTAAATGTTTCGAAATACTCTATGATATTTGAAATTCTTTGAAATTTTTCAAATCGAAATTCCTTGGAATTTTTAAAAATGTCCTCAAATCTTTAAAATCCTTTAAAACACCAACAAATTAATTAAATCCATTATACATTTCTGGAGATATTTCAAAATACTCTACTTGAAATATACTATTTGAAATATGTTTAATCTAAAATGATTTGGAATGAATTGAATAAAGTGGCCTTTTCTTCAAAAAAACCGACTATGTAGACTTTTCCTTACAAATGTGACTAAAAAGTGACTTGAAAAAAAGGCGATTTATAGTACTATGTGGCAACCCAGTTTATTATATATCTAAAAACAGAACTGATACGAAAATTACAATAATATATATTGCTTTTATTTTCATAATTAATGGTGAATGCAAGATAATAATAAATTAAGTTTAATAGTGAAACAAAAATATAAATTTATAGAAAGATTTATATGGAGTTCAAAGGATTACTTTTTTCAAGCTTGAATCTTTACCAATATATGTATGAGAACTGAGAAAGCACATCGCAACCCTCAAGAGCCGGCTCGAAGGAAGCCAACAACATCAGAGTTAACAGATGGTCAACTCCAGAGATGTTGTAAAGAGGCTCAACTCAACGTCCTTTGAACTTCAAATGGAGACTTTTCAGTTCTTTCCAATAACGGATCGGATTTTTTAAAGACCGCCGTAAAGTCTACCATCGATAAAATAAAACTTTTGGACTCGTGAATTTCAGACAGAATCAATTCGTTTTCGGAGTAATGGACAAAAGAAGAAATTAAATGAAATCTATTTTTAAATTTCCACGATCCACTACGAGTACTTCTTTTATAGAAATTCTCGAGATAAATCTTCAATTACAGGGTGGCCGCAATACTTCATTTTCAAAATTCCTTCATTTTTCCCTGATTACCTTTTTCTTTTCCATGACCATTAATATTTAAGGACCAAAATTATATAATAATGATTTTTTTTCATTTTTTATTTAAAATAATTTAAAAGAATACGATTATTTAGACTTTAAAATAATAAATTCCATTGATTGTACTACAATTGGAGTGATTCAGAGGAATTCAACGAAAATGAGAAGAATTCGATGAAACTCATAGAAATGCAAGGAGAATATGAAAAACTTCTAAAAAAATGAAAAAATTCATTAAGTTCAGTGAATTTGGAGAGAGTTTTAAAACATTCAGGAAAATCCAAAAGAATTTCATTAAAAAACTTCAAGATGAATTAAACAGTTTTTTTTAATCCACTGAATTGAGTAGAATTGAATGAATTAGAATAGATCAAGTGTATTCGAAAAATTCGAGACAATTCGAAAGAATTTAAAAGAATTCAAATAAATTGCAAAACAAATATTTCAAAATCTCTTAAAATCTTCAGAACCGTACAAATTGTTGATATTTCCTGAAATTCTGGAATTTATCCAAAAACACCTTGATGGCTTTTAAAATCCTTTGCAAGCTTTAAAATATTGAAATATCTTAAAACTAGACGGTTGCGCTGCCGCGCCACGCCGCCGCCGTCGGCCAACTTCAAACCCGCGCTGCCGCTGATTCGAATTCAGCCGATTTAAATAAATATCTTATGTTGGAAATTGGTCTTTTGTTTCTACTTATTTTTATATTTTCAAAGCTGTATGTAAAAAAGAAACTTGACCGCCACGCCGCCGGGAAGCGAAGAAGGCGCGGCGCCGTCGCACCGCTCGCCGCTGATAAAAACTGCTCAAATCGCCGCCACCGGTGAGAGGTATACTTAATACCTTATAAGTCCAGTAAAATCGTTCAAAAATAATATGGTTAGGATCCTTGGAAATCCCTTAAAATACCCTAAAACATTTAAAATCCTTCGAAACCTTCGGAATTTTCAAAGCTCTTGAAAATTCTTTGGAATTTTCAAAAATTCCCTAAACTCTTTATAATAATATGAAATCACTTTAAATTATTCCAATCTTTTAAAAATTCCTTGATTTTTTTAAGCTGCCCTAGAGTATTTCAAATTTTTTGAAATCTTTGAAA
The DNA here is from genome assembly GCA_932178445.1 of Andricus quercusramuli. NCBI lineage: Eukaryota > Metazoa > Arthropoda > Insecta > Hymenoptera > Cynipidae > Andricus > Andricus quercusramuli. The sequence continues at coordinate 13,367 of CAKNXH010049141.1, forward strand.
ATCCCTTGAAAATTGTTGAAGCTC
>CAKNXH010049142.1:0-21956 GCA_932178445.1 Andricus quercusramuli
CTGTCTCTCCTTTCGACCGACGTTTCCTTCTTACTCCAATACTTGACTACATATTTCTAATCAAACCGCTTAAAACAAAATAGTGACATTATATTATTATCTGGTCTCGTCACACATGTTAATATGTAAAGGTTTCACATATTAAAGTAATTTTCTTAAAGTCTTTAAAGTTCTCACTGAGTTTGCCCGAACATTGCCCCCCCCCCCCCCGTATTTCCTGATGGACAGGAATTCGAGCTACACTTCGAGGACACACAATTTCACCACCGGTCGCCGATAGATCCCTGTGACAGTCTTCACATCAGCCACTCGAGTTCTTCAGTCTTTACCTGGATAGACAGCGAAAATTCGTCCTCTTCTCCACTCGTTCCTTGATGCTTTATCATCCCACATCAATACCAAATCACCAATTGCAAGGGGTGGTGTTTCAGTTCACCATCTGGTTCTCCGGTTAATCGATGGCAGGTATTCCTTGACCCAACGGCGCCAAAATTGGTCCGCTAACGCCTGAGAGATCCGCCACTGTTTTCGTAGTAGGTTTCCCTCAGCAGATATCAAGGGAGTCTCAGGATCACGCGGTTCTCCTTCAAGAATTGGAAGTAAAATATCATTTGGAGTTAGACTTCTGATATCTGCAGGAGCGTCAGAAACGTGAGTCAGCGGTCTATTGTTTACCGAGTATTCTGCCTCGGCGAAAAGAGTTCGTAATGTTTCCTCTCTCGGCGCTTGCTCTTTGAGTGTTGATTCTAACGCTTTCTTAACCGATCTCTCGAGTCGCTCCCAGCAACTCCCCATGTGTAGAGCGGCTGGCGGAATGAAATTCCACTCAATCCGAATTCGTGAGGTTTTCTCGCAGTATTTTATTCTGATCCCAATCTTTGATGGCCCTTTTTAGCTCTTCGGAGGCCCCTCTCATATTAGTTCCGTTATCTGAATACAATTTCCTCGTGTACTTTCTTCTGGCGATCAATCTTCTAAGGGCCATGATCATCGAATCCGTCGATAGCGACGCCGCTATTACCATGTGTACTGCTCTTATCGTCAGGCAGGTGAAAAGCACTCCGTATCTCTTTTCTCTCCTCCGACCGATTGTCACGTAGAGCGGTCCGAAGTAATCGACCCCTGTGTATTCAAAAGGTTGCACTCGCGACTGACAGCGCACGGCTGGTAAAGGTCCCATCATTGGCGCTACTGGTAATCTTCGCCGCAGTTTACACAAACGACAGTCATTCCAGGTACCTTTTACCATGGTCCTTATCTTCGGGATGTAAAAACGTTGGCGCAGCTCGTTCACGACTCGTTCTCTTCCGTGATGTCCTGATTTCTTGTGATAATGCATCAGAAGGATCTCGGTGATCGGATGTTTTCCGTCCATAATGATCGGGTTAAAGGTCTCTGGACCTTTTTCTGCGTTGATTTTCACTCGACCTTCCATCTTGATGAATCCATCTTCTAACTTCACTGGTGCCAGTGGTAAAAGTTTCGATTTCTTGGATATATTTTTCCCTTTTTTCAGTCAAGAGAAATCCTCAGGATACGATTCTCGTTGTGCTTGAAAAATTATTATTTTTTCTGCTTCTTCTAATTCACGAGAAGTTAGTTCCCAGACACCATTATTTTTATACAGTTTTGGTGCTTTCTTGCGCCAAATGAGAATGATGCGTTTCGTCCATGCTGCGGTTCGTACCATTCGGTCCCACGATGAGAATCTGTATGGATCGATCCTGATTGTCGGGTTCTCCTTGTTGACCAAGCAACAGAACTCCTTTTTTAGCTCGAGTTCTCCCTTTGGAGTTGATTTGTCCATTTTTTCTTGAGGCCATTCATTTTCTGGAAGGCTCAAGAATTCAGGACCGGTAAACCAGCGACTATCACTTCTCAAGTCTAACTGTCGGTAGTCTCGTGTGGCTTCATCGGCGACATTCTCATGTGTAGGAATCCATCTCCATTCTGTCTGATCTGTGTTATCCAGGATCTCCGCTATTCTGTGGGCTACGAAAGTCTGATACCTTCGCGCGTCTGACCTCAGCCAGCAAAGAACTGTCATTGAATCAGTCCAATAAAATATTCGTTTTATCGGAAGAGTATGCTGCTGTTTAACAAATTTAGCGAGGCGAGTCGACATGACCGCTGCTGAAAGTTCCAGCCTGGGAATCGTCAACATTTTTACTGGAGCTACTCTAGTTTTAGCCATCACTAAACTAATCCGAATACCGCGCTCACCTCTGAATCGTAGGTAAGCTGCTGCGGCAAATGACTGTTCACTAGCATCACCGAATACATGGAGTACCGTCTCTATTATTCTTCCGATTCCCAAGGCGTAGCAACGAGGAATTCGCACCGACTTCACTCGTTCCAGGTCGGCTAGCCATTTAGTCCACTTTTATTGTAATTTTTCCGGGATGGGATCGTCCCAATCGATGCCTTTTCTCCAGATATCTTGTAATAGTACCTTGGCTCGGATCGTTAACAATGAAAACAGGCCTAGAGGATCAAATACTGACATAACGATCTTTAATACCTCTCTTTTTGTCGGAATTTTCTCACCGCTCACGTGTCCTCGATCTAGTTTTGGGAAGTCGTTTGCAGGAGTAAAGGAATCCGTTTCTCATATCCAGGTAACTCCAAGGACTCTCTGCGTTTCTTCATTTTTGAGATTCAGCTTGCTACCACGTGGAGCTACCGCATCCGCCGGTAATGTGGCCAGCACCTCTTCACAATTTTAAATCCAGTTTCGAATCTCAAAACCTCCTCGTTGATGTACATAGGCGACTTGATGAGCTCTTTGCATCGCTTCCTCCGCAGTGTCGACACTATCCAGATAATCGTCCATGTAATGCTTGGATATAATCGCTTCACATGCCTCTGGGTAAATGCTCTCATATTCACGAGCATTGCGATTTCATATTTCGTGTGCCACGTAGGGCGAGGATACTGCTCCGAAGATCATTACCTGCATTTCCATTGTCATCAATTGACTGCTGTTGTTGTCTCGCCACAGAAATCTCTGACTGCATTGATCTTCTTTACGAATCCTCACTTGGTGGAACATTTCACGGATATCTCCACAGATGCCTATTGCTCGTTCTCGGAATTTAAAAAGTATACCTACAAGAGAATTATAAAGATCGGTCCCAGGTAATAATCTATCATTCAAACTTACGCCCTGACTTTTGGCTGCTGCGTCGAAAACCAGGCGTATCTTTCCGGGTTTGTTGGGATTTACAACTGCAAAGTGTGGAAGGTACCATGTTCGCGGAGTACTCTCTGATCTTCTCTTGGTACTGTTTACTCAGAAATTTGTCCTTTTTCATTTTGTTTTCAATCGAACGAAGTCTGCTCTCAGCCATTTTCTTGCTTTCCGGCAAAGATTCACTGTCTGTCTTCCAGAGTAGGCCGGTCTGCCATCGTTCGCCAATTTTCCTAGCCGTCTTTGTCAGAATTTCTTCCGCTCGTTCTTCCTTGGCGGAACGTAGAATCTTCTCAGTAGGAGTCACCCCAAATGACTCAGTTGACCAAAAATTTTTCCACATTTCATCGATCATTTTCTCGTCAGTTGACCGGAAAAGGCAAATATATTCTCCGTCGGCCACTCTGTCAGCTTCATATCTTCCGTGTAGAACCCAACCTAGAGGAGACAATGAGGCGATCGGCGATCATTTTTTGCCTCTCACGCTCCGTTCAAAGAGTAGTAAGTCCGGGTTGTCTTCACCGATGAGGATTTGTGGCTCAACGCCTGTCAAATCTTCGATTTCCAGGCCTTGCAGGTGTTCCCACTTTCCATAATCTGCCTTCACCGATTGTTCTGGCAATTCCAAATCTCTCATTGTTCTCACATCTTCTAGAACGAATTCCGCGTTATTTGAACCACGAATTTTCAGTTTAACACGTCGCGATCTATTATCAGAGAATCGCGCCTTCGTGATCCACTTTCCTCCCAACGGTGCTCTTGTACCCGCGAGCCCTAGACGGTCCGCTACACTTTCCGATATTAAAGAAACCGTGGACCCTGGGTCGAGCATTGCATATGTGTCTATTATGCCATCAGGGCCGATTAATTTCACCGACACGATTTTTAATAATATTTTTCTTGTACTTTGCCGTTTTAAACAACTAACTCGCTCGCTCGGTGACGTTTCTTCCGTCTCAGTTTTAGAATTCGACTTGCGATAATTGTCATTATGTAGAAGTGGGTGATGTTTCAGTTTACATCCGTTTTTGAAACACCCTTTCCGCGTACATGCTTTTCGAGAATGTTCAGTAGAAAGGCACCCAAAGCACACCTTTTTTTCCACTACCCTTTCCAGCGTTCGTTCACGTCTAATTTTTTAAACATTGCACAATTGGATATTTCGTGTTTTCCCTCACAACACAAGCAATTTGAGGATTTGTTGTCACTATCTATCATGGAACACACACGCTTGTCTTCATTATCTTTCGCATTTCCTGGGCGATACAAGATACTGCCCCGGTGGCTTCTATGTCCAGCCACTTTGCAAAAACCGTCAAATCATCCGTATTGTCTTTATCCGATACCGATTGAGCCCATCGCATTTGCGATCCCGTAGGTAATTTGCTTACCAGTTTCTTCGTCAGCAGTGGGTTCATTAAATACGCGGGGCGATTTAACGCATCGACCGTTGTCACTAGGTTTGAAACGGCGTCAGCGAATTTAATTAAAGTTCCCGGTCTCTCTTCTCGCACTGTAGGAAACACTGTTACTTTATTAATCAGATCGTCAATTATGTATTCAGCTCGACCGAATCTTCTTTCGAGGGTACTGATGACCTTATCGGTGTTTGTCGATACTAAGAGCAGTGACTGCACTGCTTCAAGGGCCTCCCCCTTCAAACATTTCTGCAGACGAACCATATTCTCTTCGGGCGAGAATCCGCACACATTGGTCGTCTGACGAAACATGCTGATGAACATCTGCCATTCAGCAATGTTTCCACTGAACGTAGGGAGATTCGCACTCATAGTTTGACGCGCCGCGTATATTGTCATCGCGTTTCCCGAATTCATCCGCGAATTCTCATGCACTTTAGGGGCAGATGCGACGGCTATCTTGTCTGCTGGGATTTCCTTCGACTCATTTTTTGGCGTCGAATTCGCACCTGTCATCCAGTTTCGCACTTTGGATACACACGATTGTTCTGAAAACACCGACTGTTCGTCAATATTACTATTGACTTCGCGAACTTCCCCTACTTTCGACTCGGAGTTTCTGGATTTCTCATGAACTTTTCCCCTCACCTGACGTTTGAAGTTTACTGAAGTGCCGGGTAGTGAGGCGCAGCCTAGGCGCGCAGGCTGTTTTCCGAAGTTCACTCTCGTGCTTCTTCGGTTCACGAAATTTTCGTCATCCCCTTTTCCTTGGGACTTGCTCTGCTGTTGGCTTTTCCCCTTTCCCCTCGGCATTTCTCCTCCGCCAGAATGGAATTTTCCGCTCGAGTTAGCGTCCTTTTCAGGTACCAGGGTTTTGTCTCCGTTATCATCTGATAACAGCACTGCACTATGTTTTGACTTTTCACTATGTCTTGTATGCACACTGTGGCTATCCGAACCGCGTTCAGTTGGACGTTTTTCACTATTATCCTCCGGATGCTGAGGAAGCTTTGAGCTTTGTTCACTCATATTTCAATTTTCCACGCACAATCACTTAAACTTGTTCTTTTCACTGTAAATCGCGCAAGCTATCCGAGCTTTTTAATCTATCTTGAACGCGAACACGAATGAATCCACCGCGAATGGATCCGGCAATCGAAGGACCATATGTTCGTGACAAAGCGTGGGTAAGGATACTAAACAAATAAATGCACTGTTCTCGTTATCTCACTTTAATTAGTTATTGAAAAATACACTGAGGTGACTCGAAGGATGATATGCAAGATATTGAAACGAATTAAATTTGAAATTGACAATAAATGTAATTTATGAAAATTGCGGATGAGAGTCTCGGCAACACAAGAAGAAAACGTCCGGTCATAACCTTTTCCGTAGGCATACTGCCCTGCGTCCTTTTTCGTCCTGGTCCCACAGGTTCTCCCACTCAGTTCCAACTTTTCATTTTTCCCCTTTTCTCTAAGACATTTCCCTGTCTCTCCTTTCGACCGACGTTTCCTTCTTACTCCAATACTTGACTACATATTTCTAATCAAACCGCTTAAAACAAAATAGTGACATTATATTATTATCTGGTCTCGTCACACATGTTAATATGTAAAGGTTTCACATATTAAAGTAATTTTCTTAAAGTCTTTAAAGTTCTCACTGAGTTTGCCCGAACATTGCCCCCCCCCCCCCCGTATTTCCTGATGGACAGGAATTCGAGCTACACTTCGAGGACACACAATTTCACCACCGGTCGCCGATAGATCCCTGTGACAGTCTTCACATCAGCCACTCGAGTTCTTCAGTCTTTACCTGGATAGACAGCGAAAATTCGTCCTCTTCTCCACTCGTTCCTTGATGCTTTATCATCCCACATCAATACCAAATCACCAATTGCAAGGGGTGGTGTTTCAGTTCACCATCTGGTTCTCCGGTTAATCGATGGCAGGTATTCCTTGACCCAACGGCGCCAAAATTGGTCCGCTAACGCCTGAGAGATCCGCCACTGTTTTCGTAGTAGGTTTCCCTCAGCAGATATCAAGGGAGTCTCAGGATCACGCGGTTCTCCTTCAAGAATTGGAAGTAAAATATCATTTGGAGTTAGACTTCTGATATCTGCAGGAGCGTCAGAAACGTGAGTCAGCGGTCTATTGTTTACCGAGTATTCTGCCTCGGCGAAAAGAGTTCGTAATGTTTCCTCTCTCGGCGCTTGCTCTTTGAGTGTTGATTCTAACGCTTTCTTAACCGATCTCTCGAGTCGCTCCCAGCAACTCCCCATGTGTAGAGCGGCTGGCGGAATGAAATTCCACTCAATCCGAATTCGTGAGATTTCTCGCAGTATTTTATTCTGATCCCAATCTTTGATGGCCTTTTTAGCTCTTCGGAGGCCCCTCTCATATTAGTTCCGTTATCTGAATACAATTTCCTCGTGTACTTTCTTCTGGCGATCATTCTTCTAAGGGCCATGATCATCGAATCCGTCGATAGCGACGCCGCTATTTCCATGTGTACTGCTCTTATCGTCAGGCAGGTGAAAAGCACTCCGTATCTCTTTTCTCTCCTCCGACCGATTGTCACGTAGAGCGGTCCGAAGTAATCGACCCCTGTGTATTCAAAAGGTTGCACTCGCGACTGACAGAGCACGGCTGGTAAAGGTCCCATCATTGGCGCTACTGGTAATGTTCGCCGCAGTTTACACAAACGACAGTCATTCCAGGTACCTTTTACCATGGTCCTTATCTTCGGGATGTAAAAACGTTGGCGCAGCTCGTTCACGACTCGTTCTCTTCCGTAATGTCCTGATTTCTTGTGATAATGCATCAGAAGGATCTCGGTGATCGAGTGTTTTCCGTCCATAATGATCGGGTTAAAGGTCTCTGGACCTTTTTCTGCGTTGATTTTCACTCGACCTTCCATCTTGATGAATCCATCTTCTAACTTCACTGGTGCCAGTGGTAAAAGTTTCGATTTCTTGTATATATTTTTCCCTTTTTTCAGTCCAGAGAAATCCTCAGGATACGACTCTCGTTGTGCTTGAAAAATTATTATTTTTTCTGCTTCTTCTAATTCACGAGAAGTTAGTTCCGAGACACCATTATTTTTATACAGTTTTGGTACTTTCTTGCACCAAATGAGAATGATGCGTTTCGTCCATACTACGGTTCGTAACATTCGGTCCCACGATGAGAATCTCTATGGATCGATCCTGATTGTCGCGTTGTCCTTGTTGACCAAGCCACAGAACTCCTTTTTTAGCTCGAGTTCTCCCTTTGGAGTTGATTTGTCCATTTTTTCTTGAGGCCATTCATTTTCTGGAAGGCTCAAGAATTCAGGACCGGTAAACCAGCGACTATCACTTCTCAAGTCTAACTGTCGGTAGTCTCGTGTGGCTTCATCGGCGACATTCTCATGTGTAGGAATCCATCTCCATTCTGTCTGATCTGTGTTATCCAGGATCTCCGCTATTCTGTGGGCTACGAAAGTCTGATACCTTCGCGCGTCTGACCTCAGCCAGCAAAGAACTGTCATTGAATCAGTCCAGTAAAATATTCGTTTTATCGGAAGAGTATGCTGCTGTTTAACAAATTTAGCGAGGCGAGTCGACATGGCCGCTTGCCGAGAATGCACGATTCTTATCTTGTAATTTCTCATTCTCGGCGACTGGGCTATTTTCAAGATTTTTCAGCTTTTTCAGATTTGGAGAATTGGAGGATTTGGAGGTTAGAGTCGAATTTGTTTACAAACAAAGTTTGACAACCTCAAAGAAGCTAAAAAAGTTTTAAAAGATGAGGATTACGTTTTTCAGGTATTATTAGAGCATATTTTCTAGTATAGGATCTGTAGGGAATATAGTATAAGTTACTACAGGTTTTCAAATTTGTAATATAAGGAATATATTATATAGGAAAAATTGAGGTTAGATTGATAATGTATATCATTCTCAAGCCTCGATTGGTTTTCAATTTTCAAATTTTGTATTTCATTTTTTAATTGATTTTAAATATTGTGAATTTAGAATGATAATAATTTATATATTTTTTTAATTCAGTAAAATAATCATCATTTCTTTTATTGATATTTTCTTGAAGAAGCATGAAAACTATGGAAGTATAATAGTCGATATTCATATTTTAAACCATTTTAAAAAGTTTTAAGACTTTTTTTAAAAAAGATTTTAAACTTTTTTGCATTATAATACTTTCTTAAATTTTCATTGAATTAAATATTCAATATTTATAATATTTTGTCACGAAAAATAGAATGTATATTGTTTAGAGATGAAGAATATTTTTTGTAGATTGTTTAAAAATTTAGAAGTCGCCAGATCCAGGCAAAGTCAATAAAAATTCAGCATTTTTCAAACCACTATCAAATTTATTAATAAGAGTCAAATTCGCAGAATAAGACCTCTATTCTCATTAAGATTATCACTCAGCCACAAGAACACCAGTTTTTTAGTAACCGTGTTAATTTTGAGTTCTTCGTACGAAACTATCAGACGGGATCACTCAACGATCCGTCGCGGTTCACGATTTCTCGCACACTGTTTTCTCATAATCGCTTTCGAACCATACACTCATTTGGTAAACCGATACACTCACAGAGCACAATTAATAGAATTACAAGTTTCGACGCTTTTCGTAAACATACCGGCCGCCTCGAGTGTAATAACAGCTCGACAAATATTAAAAGTGTAATTTTTATCTTGTAACAAAATAAATGCCGCCCGCCGTGTAAGCAGGAAGAAATTAAGGAAAAATAATAAAAAACAATGAGTACCAAAGTAATAACCATTGGTCTTAGCCGCCCGCCATTATCCATTAGTACATGAGAGATTCAAATAAATGAACAAAGAGAAGAATTTCTCATTTTACATGTTATCCTTAAATGTAACTTAATATTAAATTTTAGATCTCGTTTTCCTCTTTCGATTTTACAGGTAAGAGGCAAATTTGTGCAATCGGTCGATGGTATTCAGAACTGGCAGTTTTTACTCGAACTGAATGGACTAAATCATCCTTTCCCTTGTAGCATTTAGTAATTCGACCTAATAACCATCGACATGGCGGTAGCGAATCATGCTTGATAAGAACAATATCACGGATCATAAGATTTAGGGTCTTATTGAACCACTTGTAACGGTTTTGCAAAGATTGCATGTAATCAATACTCCATCTTCTCCAATAAATTTCAGAAATTTTCTGTACTAATTGCCAGCGTGTCAGTCGGTTCTCTGCAATGAATTCCACGGATGGTTGTGGAATACTGGTCAAAGGTGCACCAATTAAAAAATGTCCAGGTGTTAGATAAGAAGTCTTCAGGATCATTGGAAAGTGGAGCAATAGGACGGGAATTTAGACACATTTCAATTCGCGTTAGGAGAGTAGAAAACTCTTCATAACTTAGAGTATGAGCGCCAACAATTCGCTTTAGATGGTGTTTAAAACTTTCAACACCCGCTTCCCATAAACCCCCAAAATGAGGTGCAGAAGGAGGTATGAAATGCCATAATGTGCCTTCTGAAGCGAATTCATTTTGCAAATTATTATCGAGTCTGAGTTTCAAAATGAAACTTCTTAATTCTTTATCTGCTCCGTGGAATGTAGTGCCATTGTCACTATACAAGTGGGCTGGTCTTCCTCGCCTAGAAGAAAATCGCTGGAAGGCGGCAAGAAAGGCAGCAGACGAATAGTCGGACACGAGCTCCAGATGTACTGCACGCGTGCAACAACAAACGAACAGTGCTACATAAGTTTTATGACTTTTGTTACCACGTCCCGGAGCATAGCGTACATTGAAAGGGCCTGCATAATCTACCCCAGTATGTGTGAAAGGACGATTAGCGGTTACTCTAAAATCAGGTAAATTCCCCATTAGTTGCTGGGAAAGGGTCGCTCTTTCTCGCGTACACTCCAAGCAATCCTTAATTCGTCCTTTAACCAGAGGGCGCGCTTTTAAGATCCAGAAACGCTGTCTGAGCGTATGCAAGGTCAATTGTAGACCACCATGTAAGGATCTGATGTGAGCATGTGAAGCTATAATTTCACTTAGGTGATGCCGCGGTAGAATGATAGGATGCTTCTCATCAAAACTGATCGGAGCATGCCGTAGTCTTCCTCCCAATCATAAGATACCGGTAGAATCCAAAAATGGATTCAAGTTTTTCAGAGGCGAATGTTTTGCAAGTCCCTCATTTAGGCTTAAAGCCTTCAGTTCAAGCGAAAAGGAACTGACTTGAGCATATTTAATCCATAATATTGCGGCTTGTTTAATTTCAAGCGCATTGAGCGAAGGAGTACTAAATTGAGTTTCAGACTTTGGGTATTTAGAGTGCTTAAAAACAAAGGCATCAACAAACCTTTTGCAATAAGCAGTGACTCGGAGCAATTTCGGCCAGGACGAGAATTTAAACATTAAATCGAATGGACTTTTGATCTCACTCACTACGTGATGACTTTTTTGTACTCGCGGCTCTAGATCAGTTGGCGTGGGAGAATCGTGTCCATAATCCGGCCATTTAGTTGAGTGTAGTTTTAACCACGGTGGGCCTTGCCACCATAAAGGGTGCTTTGAAATCTTTTCCGGCGAGAGTTCCCTCGTTGCACAGTCGGCTGGATTATCCTTGGTAGAAATATATCGCCATTTAGCACGAGGAACAATCTCGTGAATCGGTGAAACCCTATTAGCGACAAAAACTGGCGAATTTGAAGGATGCTTACTGAGCCAAGCCAAAACAGTAAATGAATAAGTGTGACAAAGTGTGGGGACATTTTCAAGCGACATAGTATCCATGAGGAATTTGAGTGTCTTAGCAAGCAAGGCTGCCCCACATAATTCTAAACGTGGAATTGACACGTATTTAAGAGGGGCTACTTTAGATTTAGCCATTAATAAGCAAACGTGAGCATTATTCAAATCTTCACTGAGAATTCTAAGATATACGGACGCAGAGTATGCTTTAGAAGAAGCATCAGCAAAGCCGTGAAGCTCATAATTTAAATTAGCCTGCAGTTGACCCGTCCATCTAGGAACTCTCAGAGATTCCAGTCTCTCCAAGGTGCTGTGATAATCAAACCACTGAATCCGAAGGTCGCCAGGCAACCTCTCATCCCAATCAAGCTTACGTAGCCAAAGCTCTTGCATCAATAACTTAGCCACCACTATTACTGGAGTTAACCAACCCATTGGATCATATAGCTTAGCTATTAAAGAAAGAACGATCCGCTTAGTTGGAGTCTCCACAGGAGAGGGGGTTACCTTAAAAAGAAATGAGTCAGATTCGGGATCCCAAAATAAACCCAAAATTTTGAGCTGAGCATCTTCAGACAATGGAAACTCTATAGCCCTTTCATGCTTTCCAAAAGGATAATCTTCCAGTAATTCTGGATCATTAAACGCCCATTTTCGCAAGTAGAAACCACCGGCTTCTAACAATTGAGATACTTGAATTCGTTTCTCCCTGGCTTGTTCTTTAGTATCCGCACCAAACAAAACATCATCGACGTAGATATTCATTTCCAGGATACTTTTAGCTAAAGGAAACTTATTTCCTTCATCATGAGCTAATTGCTTAATTACTTTATTAGCTAAGTTAGGAGCACAGGCGGTGCCATAAGTGACTGTCAAAAGTCGATAGGCCACTACTTTGTTATTAGGAGAGCACCATACAATTCTTTGATAATCGCAATCGCGAGCATCTACCAAAATTTGTCTGAATATTTTTTCTATATCAGCCATGTAAACAAAACGAGTCAATCTCCAATTCAAAATAATAGAGACTAAATCATTTAGAATTTTTGGACCAATATGCAAGTGTGAATTTAAAGAAGTATTATTAGAAGTTAAACTTGATGCACTAAATACAACTCTCAGCTTTGTAGTAGAACTACTTTCTCTCAAACCTGTATGGTGTGGTAAATACACTTCTTCTTCTTTCGCAAGTTCCATGTGTCGTAATTTTTCGTATTCAGATAAAAAATCCGAATACTCTTGGAACAATTTTGAATTTTCATTTAATCGTCGTAGAACTTTATCCAATACAATTTCTGCTCTAGAAAATGAGGCACCGATTTTTATTGGTGGCTCCTGCTTAAATGGTAACCATATTAAGTACCGTCCATCGTTTTTGCGTTGGTGAGTCATGAAGAAATGTTCTTCGCAAAGCTTTTCTTCTGCAGTCAAGGGGTCACTTTTAGGAAGTTCTTCCAATTCCCAAAACTTAGTCAGGTCTTCATGCAAGACTTCAGAAGTTATGCTCTGATGTACCGTAAGTGGGATGTTTGTCTCTATCTTATTCGACGTAACAGGACCTAAAATCAAATCTATTTGTTGGGAACTAAAGGGGTTAGGATCAGCTAACTTCAATTCAGGCAAATCAATTTCATCCTTTTGATTAGGTCTTTCAGGCGACGTATAAGAGGTAAGATGGAGCAATACTAAGGCTTGAATAAGGACTTTAGGACAGTGCTTTTCGACAGGGAGTAAATTTAATCGAGCTAATTTTCTTGAAGAGCCAATATTAATTCCACCAACTCCATAAACTATAGCTTTAACCTTCTGAAAACTAGGATTCAAAATTTGCATCACCCTTTCCGAAACAAAACAGCATTCCGAACCTTGATCCAATAAAACCCTAAATTTATGAGCTTTCCCGTTATCTGCTCTTAACGTAACGACTGCTGTCGCTAATAACGTCGAGCGCGACAGATTTGGATGGTTATTTAAGAAATGGAATGAAATATCATTTTCTGAGTACCTATCAAGTGAGACATGATTAGCTCTCGCCACCTGAGCTGCATTACTAGCATCGTTATCAGATGGTGCTGAAGAACCCGCAACTGCCAATTGAGAATGTAGAGACGTAGTATCAGCTGATGGCGTTGTAATAGATTCAAAATTATTGACATGCAATAAGGTGTTATGTTTTCTACCACATTTACTACATTTCAGTTTACTTGTACAGTTAAAGGGTCTATGACCAGGTGTAAAACAATTATAACATCCGTGATGGTGAGTAAGAACTTCTTTACGTCCTTCAACTGACAATGTTTTAAATTGACCACATTTAAACAATGGATGATTTTCCTTACCTAAAAGGCATTTGGAGGTGGAAGATGCATTATGACTCCGAAGTCCTGATTGTTTATTTTTGTCTTGTGAGCTCGTTTTAGCATTAGTTTTCGAAGCTTGTATAGCTTCTACAACGCGAATACGTTTTTCTAAAAAGGTATCGACTTCCTTCTAAGCTGGATAATCCAATTCGGAACCAATTTGCATCTCCCATTCCTTTAGCGATTGAATATCTAGTTTTATAGTCGTTAAAAAGACTAGCAAATCACTTCAATGCTCTATGGGACGGTGTAAATTTTTTAGAGCTGCCAGAGACTCATTAGTAGTATCGCGCAATCTTTTTAGATCTTCTAAAACATTATTAGATACATTCGGAAGACTAATAAATTCCTGTAAATGTGCTGTAATAAGTGCTCTTTTATTATCATACCTAGCCTTTAGCGAGTCCCAAGTAGAAAGAAAATTAGCTTCAGTGATTATAACATGTTTTAAAAGTTGTTCCGCTTCACCTTTCAAATAGGATTTTAGATAGTGTAATCTTGTGACATTTGATAAGGAATCATTTTGAATAATTATCGCATCAAACAAATCTCTGAAATTTTCCAAATTCTTATAATCCCCAGAAAATACAGGTAATGTAATTTGGGGAAGTTTTACAGACAAAGAATCATGTCGAACAAACTGCGATTGATTTACACTATCACTCGAGGTTGCTGCTGGAGTGATCAAATGTAATTGATTTATTAAAAAATCGTGAGCACTTAGATACGCATCTTCAACCTGTAGAAATTTATTTTTACTAAAATAATCGATACCTTCGCGTTCCGCCGAGGTCGTTGACGCTTTCATTTGTAGATGTAAGTTTTCACATTTCTCCCATCTTTGATCCAGGAGTTCAATTCTCGATTTTCCTATGGCCAACGTAATGTTGGACTTGCCTAGTTTTTTAAAATTAGTTCCGGTTCTCAATATTCCCTGACAGACTTCAGTTAACTCTGATAGTAAAGACTCCATTTTTCTTGGAATTACTTTAAAAAAATGAAACATAAGAAAAATTATAAGTAATAATTTTCCTCGCCGTTAGCTTAATTCACAAAAATGTGAAATCTCTTTTTCGATAGATAAAAATTGAGTGTGCGAGAATAAAATACATAGTTTAGTATCGAATAACAGTGTTCACATATCTTCGCAGAAATTGTGGCCAATTCATAAAAATAGTTCACCTTAGAATAACTTCAAAATTTTATATAATTCAGAGTTACCTTACCAATGTAGAAATCTAAAATATAATTAGAATTTTCAAAACATATATAACCTTACATAAGTAAGAGAGTAACAGCTTCAAGCTGTTGACAATCATCAGCTGCTGAACTCGTTGTTTCTTCACGTGCATGGAAGAAGAGTACTGCCGATCGATCCTACGAAGACCTTATGAGAGGAAGTGAGCACTTGAAAACATGCTACAGGACAGCGTTATGTTGTTGATAGCGAAAGAATTTCGCTCGGCAGCAATTAGGCTTGCCTCGATTACGTCAAGTCTGTTCATTGACAAAGTTTACACGTACGTGTTTTTCACAGTTAATTATCACAGCATATTTGATTTTTCCATTATTGAAAATCAAATGCACTAAGTCTAACCGCAGCGACTTAATTTTGAGTTTTATGCAAAAACTCTCTTGCTTTAACTTTAATGAGCAGTTAAATTTAAGGTGAACCGCGAACTTTCTTCTTCGAACGTGACACTCAGAGATGCCACAATGGCGAGCGCCATTTGAACTTTCACAACGGTCTTTTGCCAAATTAATTCGTCCTTTTTAATAGTTAATAAAGCCTTTTCACAACAATCCGGCTCGAAGGACCATGTTTAGAGATGAAGAATATTTTTTGTAGATTGTTTGAAAATTTAGAAGTCGCCAGATCCAGGCAAAGTCAATAAAAATTCAGCATTTTTCAAACCACTATCAAATTTATTAATAAGAGTCAAATTTGGCAGAATAAGACCTCTATTCTCATTAAGATTATCACTCAGCCACAAGAACACCAGTTTTTTAGTAACCGTGTTAATTTTGAGTTCTTCGTACGAAACTATCAGACGGGATCACTCAACGATCCGTCGCGGTTTACGATTTCTCGCACACTGTTTTCTCATAATCGCTTTCGAACCATACACTCATTTGGTAAACCGATACGCTCACAGAGCACAATTAATAGAATCACAAGTTTCGACGCTTTTCGTAAACATATATGAAATTATGAAAATCACAGCTTTGTTATTTCTTATAAACACTTCATAAAACCTTTAATGACTTGTATATCTATACTTAATAAATAAATAATGATTTACAGGAGAGAAAGTCTTACACTATACATATATAGCCTGTGACAGAAATGGGTCTATTGTTTTATTATCGTTATTGTTGAAAATAATTTATAAATTATTATAAAATAATTCTATAAAAATTTATAAATAATTTTTTATTTATAAATAAAAAATTATTTTACTCATGAGAGTGTAAAATGGCAATTTTATTATGTGTAATAATATTTTTCTTTTTTAATTCTGAAATTTCATTATTCTGTAGCTAGTATATAAATCAATAATTATTTCTAATACAAAATGGGTATTAAAGTATTACAGAAAAATCAATATAGGAATAAATAATATCAGTGTCGATCAGACTGGGAAAAACCCGGGAATTTTTTTTAACTAGGAGAAACCGTGATAAATCCGAGAATTTTATTTAGGAACAGGAATTTTTTTATTTCATTGTAAAATCTACTTTTATCTACTTTATCTTCTTCTTATGTTTGAAAATTATAACTTCGTTTAATGTTTATTATACTTCAGTTTGTGATTGAGAATAAGATTGGCACGGTATATAAATAAATAAATAATAAATCAAATGTAATTAATTCTTATAAATATCACAATTTTTATTTACTTTCATAGGAATTATCTGGAATAAATCACAAATGAGGTTTGATTAAACTGTGTACAGAGAAAAATGCTTAATTTCAATGTTGTCAATAGGAAAACGAAGAAACAGGGTACATCATTTCTATTTTAAAATGTATGTGATGGACAGAGGCAGGGTATATTAATTTCGATATTAAATAGGAGAATTACCTGAAAAGAAATATTGTCTACAAAGCAAAAACTGTATTTTATTATTTTATAAATTAAATTTTTAAATTTTTCATTATTAGTAAAAGGAAAAAAAAATTACCTCCAATTTTACTTTGTTTTACGTGCAATGAAATTTACTTTTAATATATGCGAAAGAATTGCATGTATGTAAAAAAAGGTCTCGGCGGATTTGTGTTGGGTCCTTATTTGAATCTTAGAATTTGCTTCAATTTAATAACTCAGAAATTATGTAATTCGATCAATTTAAATGTAGGATATTTTGGAATTCTTTTTTAAACGTTTCAGATTTAAGACTTGAGACTAGAAATTATTTTTAAGTTTAAAATATTTTGCATTGGGTATCAAAAAATGATAAATAATTATAAATTGCTGAAATTCCTTTCTTACATTTCAACTTAAAAATTAATTTCATTTAAATTACTCCCTAAAAATCTAAACCAGGATTGTGGTCTATTTCACATTATTTATATGAAATACACAAAAATTGTGATATTTATGCGAGAATTCATTACACTCACAAAAGAACTCTTTTTAACAATGAACCTACATTTGTGGGCAATAATGTCAAAAATAATGAAAAATAATAAATTAAATTTAGAATAATTTAGAATTTCTTTAGTTCAATACAAAAAACTTTTAACCTAAAAATTTTTTCTTCAAAATGAATGCACCTCTTCATAATTTTCAGAACTAAACAAATTTTTCGTTTTAAAATGAACAATTAATTCAGCTCTAAAATTATGAAGAGGTGCATTCATTTTTAAGGAACATTTTTAAGTTTAGAGTTTTTTGTATTGAACTAAAAAAATTCTAAATAATAATTTGGAACTAATGAAAATATAAATATATAAATATATATATATTTATATTTTCATTAGTTCTGACACTCATCTTTCCAATATTTTTCAATATTAATTATTCCTTTATTAACTTTTCTATAATGATCTTAATACCCATTTTCTATTAAAAATAGTTATGGATTTATATATTACCTACAAAATAATGAAATTTCAGAATTAAAAATGAAAAATATCATTTCCAATAATAAAATTGCCATTTTACACTCTCACGAGTGAAAAATTTAAATTTCGTGAACAATCTTTTTATATTATAATTTATAAAAAAATTATAAATAATAAATAATTTACAAAGATTATTTTTTTACATTTCAGCTTTAAAATTAATTTCAGGTAATTCTCCTATTTAATATTGAAATTAATATACCCTGCCTCTGTCCATCACATAAATTTTAAAATAGAAATTATGTACCCTGTTTCTTCGTTTTCCTATTGACAACATTGAAATTAAGCATTTTTCTCTGTACACAGTTTAGTCAAACCTCATCTGTGATCTATTCCAGATAATTCCTATGAAAGTAAGTAAAAATTGTAATATTTATAAGAATTAATTACATTCGATTTATTATTTATTTATTTATATACCGTGCCAATCTTATTCTCAATCACAGACTGAAGTATAATAAACATTAAACGGAGTTATAATTTTCAAGCATAAGAAGAAGATAAAGTAGATAAAAGTAGATTTTACAATGAAATAAAAAAATTCCTGGTCCTAAATAAAATTCTCGGGTTTATCACGGTTTCTCCTAGTTAAAAAAAATTCCCGGGTTTTTCCCAGTCTGATCGACGCTGATATTATTTATCCCTATATTGATTTTTCTGTAATACTTTAATACCCATTTTCTATTAGAAATAATTATTGATTTATATACTAGCTACAAAATAATGAAATTTCAGAATTAAAAAAGAAAAATATTATTACAAATAATAAAATTGCCATTTTATACTCTCATGAGTAAAATAAGTTTTTATTTATAAATAAAAAAATTATCTATAAATTTTTATATAATTATTTTTATATAATTATTTTATAATAATTTATAAATTATTTTGAAAAATAACGATAATAAAACAATAGACCCATTTCTGTCACAGGCTATATGTATAGTGTAAGGCTTTCTCTCCTGTTAATCATTAATTATTTATTTATTAAGTATAGATATACAAGTCATTAAAGGTTTTATGGAGTGTTTATAAAAAATAACAAAGCTGTGATTTTCATAATTTCATATACGTTCTATTTTCCGTGATAAAATATTATAAATATTGAATATTTAATTCAATGAATATTTAAGAAAGTATTATAATGCAAAAAAGTTTCAAATCTTCTTTAAAAAAAGTCTTAAAACTTTTTAAAATCATTCTAAATTCACAATATTTAAAATCAATTGAAAAATGAAATACAAAATTTGATAATTGAAAACCACTTGAGGCTTGAGAATGATATACATTATCAATCTAACCTCAATTTTTCTTATATAATATATTCCTGATATTACAAATTTAAAAACCTGTAGTAACTTATACTATATTCCCTATGGATCCTACACTAGAAAAGATTATATAATAATACCTGAAAAACATAACCATCATCTTTTAAAACTTTCTAGCTTTTTTGAGGTTGTCAAACTTTGTTTGTAAACAAGGGTCGACTCTAACCTCCAAATCCTCCAATTCTACAAATCTGAAAAAGCTGAAAAATCTTGAAAATAGCCCAGTCGCCGAGAATGAGAAATTACAAGTTAAGAATCGTGCATTCTCGGCAATCCTCGGCTTCGACGCCGAACCCATCTTCGTGGCCGCTATCGAAATCAAACGAAAGAGCACGAAGGAGACAGTGAAATCATCCGAGCCGACAAATTTTCGTTGCCGCGGAGCGTGGAATCAAGTGACGGAGTGGGGACACACCGACACGCGGTGTTTACGTGCGTGCTCCCACACGGAAGTCGTGGTGGGGGCCGCCAGCTCCCACGATCTGTCAACACTGCTCGGAGCCGTTCAGCGGCGCTAGGTGAGTGGGCGGATCCACCCGGGTGAACCGTTC
The DNA here is from genome assembly GCA_932178445.1 of Andricus quercusramuli. Taxonomy (NCBI): domain Eukaryota; kingdom Metazoa; phylum Arthropoda; class Insecta; order Hymenoptera; family Cynipidae; genus Andricus; species Andricus quercusramuli. The sequence continues at coordinate 19,736 of CAKNXH010049142.1, forward strand.
AGAAATCACCAGAGTGATGAGTGGGGGTCACTCGATGGGTGAATTTCTCACTCGACGAAAAAAGGTAGGTGGAAGCGAGTGAACACTGAAATTGGCGGGAGGAATTAGTGGGAAATTGGGAAATAATGGTATATGTACTATGTAACTTGCAAAAAACTCGCGGTAAAGAGAAGAGTAAAGAGTGACAAAAAGATATGGAATTCGCACCCGGAAAACATATCGTGATTTTGGGAGAGGACCAAAATCCAATTATAAATAAAGAAACAGGAAACATCGTAGTGTATGACACTGAACGTAAGTGGATGTGAAAAACGTTCTTGCTTTTTAGGTTACAGTACGCTCTCTCCATTTGCAAAAAAAAAAAACATGTTCGTGTAATTTTCTGTATATATTACACTCATAACAGAAAGATATATAGCATTATTTTTTTTATTAATATTTAACATTTTTATGTTTAGTCCAGTGAATGGTTGAGTTGGTGGGCCATACAATCGTTAATCTACCAAATTCTAATTCGGTATCGGAAACAGAATTTAGAAATTGCGGTAGAGATGAAACGCTTAATTCAGGTATGAATAATTATTTTTACAGTGTATATATGCATAACATGTTTTTTTAAAAAGGGAACCATCAGTAAATTTAAGTGTAAGCTTTTGTTTTCTGTTCACATATGCCTCTTTCAACTCCAGTGAAATTTTACAAATGAATTAACATGATAGGAATTTATAATTACTTTAAAATCATAAAAATAAGTTGAGCAAGTTTGGAATTAAAAATTTTGATTTTCGATATTTTAGTGTTTCCTCTTTTGTCTAGAATTTTATATATTGCATGAATTTGAGTTTTATACTATAGTTTAATTATTCGCGAAACTCCAGCTAGGCTCTTTTTTCATATAAAAAAAAAATTGTATGAAGTTTTAGCATTATTAATATCTGAGAAAGTGAGAAGGTTACGTTTGGGACAATACTTTGCGATACGTGTTGGATAGAATCGCAATCATTAATTTTACTTATTTTCAATTTTCCTAAGAGTTCTCAATTGTTACATGCAGAATATAATGTGTTCAAGATATTATAGTTAATTTTTCGATCAGTTAGTCTATTTTTTAAACAATAAAAAATTCTATCAACAATATCATGAAATCTAATAAATAAATATAGCCTCCACTGTGGTATTATTTCTCGTACCTTATCTAAAGGTAAATTTATTTAGAATTTAATACAAACAAGTTATTAGAAAGTTTAATAAAAATCAATTTATCTAAAATTGATTGATTGTTATTTTTCATATAAATAACGAATTTATGTTAATAATTTCTTACTTATACTTCTAACGATAAATAGAATTATGTATTGGTGCTAATCAATATGAAACAACATATTCTGGGATGTGACCAAATGCTATAAGAAGGAAATCTTAGGAATTTAGAATGTTTCATATTGCATTCAATATGGGGGGTAAGAGCACCAGTTCTTGCCCCCCCCCCATTGTTGACTCTCATCTCTGATTTCGTAGATAATACATTTTTTTAGCAAGTTTTGCCTCAGTTAATTTAATTCTACTATCATTTTTACACATAAATCATATATCAATTATTTAGTGCAATTAAATATATATGAAAAAAAAATACACTTCGGTTTTTGGCATGCCAATAATAGGGCTAAGGTGCCAAGAATTGGTGCTCTTACCCTAATAACTACATTAATTTCATTGAGAAGAATTTATTCCCCTTTTCCTGAAAAAAATCACCCTATTTCCCCTGTTTCAAGAGCATTTTGGGCAGTGAAGCTTATAATTAATTTGTTTCTAATGTCATTTAGAAATCGAAAATACAGTTTCAACTTCTGGAGGGAGGTACTTATTGAACTCTCATCAGAGTACTTCCCTGGAAGGCACTTCTAAAGGTAATCCTATTTTAAAGTAGATACATGCCAAAAAATATTTTAAAATGAAAACCTTTTTCGTGAAGCACACAAGTTAATCATATTGTCACGTCCCGCGACTTTTATAATAATAATATATAATTATAAACAATATATTATTACTACATAACATTCATATTCAATAGTTTATGACTATATAACATTTATATTCAATTGATTATAACTACATAACATTTATATTAACTAATAAAACAACAAGCTGAAATATCATATCCAATATACAATTATTATTGTCAAAATCATATTATATACAAACCCGACATTGTTGAAATCAT
>CAKNXH010049143.1:0-12916 GCA_932178445.1 Andricus quercusramuli
TTTAGCACCGCCGCCCTCCAAAAGCTTATCACAAAAAAGATTTTTGTTGCTCCATCCAATTCAAAAAATATTAATATTTATTAATATTTTGATAATATTTATGCATATTCACGGTAATGTTTAGAAACAAAAAAAAATTGACCCCGCCGCTCCTTAGTCAGTAGTCCTATAATTCAAACCGATTGTTCTATTGCGCGGATTTCTTGTAACCCTTTTTTCTCGTAAACCGCTTTCCATCTTAGCAAACTGTTTCAGCTTTTTTACAAGCTTCTTCATATAATTAATTTATAGTTGGACCACTTGATAAACTTGGAATTTATAAATAAATTTGCAGAGGGCCTAATTTCGAAATTCCAGAAATCGAATTTGATGGTTTCGGAATTTATTGCTGGGTAACTTGATAAATTTATAATTTATAATTTCAAAATGTTCAAATCATAATTTCAAAGTTATAATTTGAAGTTGGGTAAATTTACAAATTTACATACAATCATAAATTGATTTATGTATGAAATTGGTGCATTTGCAGTTGCTGTCTTCAAAAACTTTTTAAATATTTGCGCCACAATCGATTTCGCGAGTGGCAATTTGTGGTGCGGACTTCAGAGCATTGAAGATTCGGAGCGCAAATTTGACAGCCGGTCTGTTGGCGAGTTTGCTTTGCTGCTTACCAATACAGTCTTATGGTCCTCACATACAGGACATCTCAATTTTATTCTACATTTTTCTCCATTTCGCGACGTACTTCGCGAAATTTAGGTTCGCCATCATCAACATTTGGGTCTTCGAAAATCAGTTAGCCTCTGAAAATACTTCTGTGATGTCAGAATTGTGAGTAAAAAAATAAATTTGCGAACGGTTCTCGCCGTTCAAATGCTGTCTTCTGCTATCCGCAGATTTCTCCCTTTCGAAAAATTAATCATTTCCGCGAAAACAGTTATTCCCTCAGCAAAAGGCTTCATTCCTATAAATTTCGTTGATCCGAGGATCTCGCAAAACCCCGGATATTTGACAAGTTTTCTTTCTTTCGCTCTCAAATACTTGGGAAAAATTATATATGGAGTCAGTGCCGTGCCTATAGAAAAAAAAATTCCAAGTCGGAGTTAACCAACACCCTTAACGGGTGAATCTTATACGCAGATGAAAGTCTGCCGATCGACCTTAATTGAGCACAAATTTCTCGACCTTGCACGACTTTCTACCAATTTATTTTATATTCATTTTTAACTTTGATCTAGTTTTTATATACCATCCCAACACTTCAATATATTTTGTACTTAAACATGTACACAATAAGAACTTAATATGCAAGTCCGTGCAATATAGAATCAAGTTCGGGTGAATCCGTATATAGAATCAGCTTTGACTTGCTATGTAAAAGAAATCAAGTCGATTAAGCTAGATTTTGATCAGTTTTGACATTTTGAATTTTGTTGATAAAATAATGTCAATAGTAGGCCATTCTGTAGCACGTAAAATATATTATGGAATAGTCTATGAAATATTAATTGTTGTATAGAATTTTATAATATTTTCTTGAGTGCTGCAGAACGGCCTGCTTTTGCTTATATTATCACCAAAAGTCAAAAATCTCAAAATCTATCATGAAGCAGCAGAGGTCTGTTATGTTCTTATCGAGGTTCTTATTTAATCATGAGTATATTTTACTGTAATTGAGATTCATTCATTAAATAATATCACTGTGAAAATATTTGTTTAGGTGAACTAAATTCTATACAGTAATTGGATAATTACATCAAGCAATAAGATTGTTGAAGTATAATTGGAGGGTTTCAGTACAGAATTAGATAATCAACATTTTTTCCGAAAATGGGCTTTTTGGATAAAAGGTTCTTTAAAAATCAAATACATGTTGTGTTTAATGAATTTTTTCAAAAGATCAATTTTAATATACTAATAAAAAGATTGATCATTCAAAAATATATAACTGACTATCTGTACTTGTCTCCCATCTTCTTTCTTTTAATTGCCTAACCTCTCACATTTTTTAAACCTTTTTCTGACCAACTTCCTCTTTTTAAAAGTTTTGGAATGCAGTAAAATAATAAAATACTACTTTTTACATTCTCATTCATGAGAGTGTATTGTAATCGTCCAAATTTTCGATCTCTGGTTTTTAACGGATCTTTATGTTCCGGCACTTCCAGAGTCCGAAAATCATGAAATTTTGTCGGTGTCTGTCTGTATGTCTGTATGTCTGTCTGTATGGTTACCTGAATGTTGTAGCCACGCTAACTTTTGAAGGATTTGTCCAATCGAGTCAGCCTGTAGTAAAATTTTTAAGGATCTTAAAATGAAGGTTAAGTTCGTTAACCAGATATTTCCAACAAAAATTAAAATTTATAGAGCATTTTCAAAATTTAAAAAAAATTTTTTTTGCAGTTTCAAATATTTTTGTGAAAGTTTCTTACAGATGGGTGAAAGACTTAAAAATTGTCTTCATGAAATTTTTGATTTCGATGGAAATTAGAAAAGTTAAATACCTTTCGAAATTTTGAAAACTTTCAAAAAGTAGTAAAATAAATTTTCTGGTAGATTAAAAAATTTTAATCAGAATTTTCACTAGCTTTCACATGGCTTTATTTTTCAAAAGCAATCGTCTGTATAGCCTAGCTGGTGAGCGCGAAGAGCGAGTATCACAATGAGAATGTAATCGTCATGGCCGTAGGTGCTTTGAGAACCCTCTTTATAGTACCAGATCGAGGTACAGAAATAAATATAATGTACATTAGATATAATAGTGTTGATTATAATGTAGAAAAGTTCCCATTTTGGACAAAATCGAGTGCGAAGCACGAGATACGTGATAAGAATGTGTTCGTTAAAGCCGAAGGAGCTTCAACAAAAGAGAATTTACAACCATGAAATTACAGTTGTTCACGCTTTGACCTTTGATTTCAAAAGGTCTGTACACAAATGTGTGGGAAATATAAAGACCGAGCGCGTAGAGCGAGGTAAATACAGTATCGAGCGCGAAGCGCGAGATGAATACGTTCTCGAGCGCGAAGCGCGAGAACCAACAGTCGCGCGCCGTAGGCGCGCTCAAACTCGCGAGCGAAGCGAGCCGCGCGCGTAGCGCGCAATGAGAATGTGCCCGCGAAGCGGGCATATTTTTTTTTAAAGAAATAGCCCTCAAATAAAACTATCTGTCACTTTTTTCGGCACCATAGTACCAAATTCCAACCTGAAATCTTAAATCTTAATTTTCTACAAAAAGCCAATTTTATCATGTTTTTTTCACTTAACTTTTCGCCCTGCGATTAGAAACGATATTTTTCAAAAATTATGATCGTTTATTTATCAAGAAGCATACACATTTCTTCTTCTTATAAAACTGTCAACGAAAAATCGTCTGTCACAGTGCGATACCGTCACAATAAATCTTTATTTTCCTGGAACAGAATAATTTCTTCGGATGAAAACTTTTTTATTCTTGTTCAGCCTCTCCATATCTCGGAAGCAAGTGTTTATTATTTTTTCAAACTGTAAAATAGATCTTTAGTCGCTATGCAAAGACGATTTTCAAACCCCATGAAATTTAAACCTCAAAATTCTTTAATTATTTACTCGGAATCGGTTAACTTTTTTTATCAAACTCATTTTCTCCCAATTTAGCAATTCAATATATCGCGATCAAGTAAGATTTTATTTTTTGCGTCAACTGAAAATTGCAGCTTTTATCGTGTTTCACAATCAAGTCTGTTCCAATTTTAGGTTCCTGTCACTTTGAGATTGTAATCTTCCACATTCTACTTTTCGGAACTGGATAATATTTTTTAATCATACTTTTTTGGCCTCAATTTAGAAACATTGCAGCTCATGTGTAAACTGCTGTTTCATCTTTAAATGGTGATTTCGTTTTTACAGAATGTTGTTTCCCTCTCCTGAAAAATTTCGATTTTGTTGGTTATCTAGTTTTGCAGTGCAACCCTTCAACTATAATAAATCAACAATGTGATTTTTTTCAACTTTGTGGTCTATAAATATTTGAAACTTTCGCAACATTTCTATCTGTTTACTAATGAAAAATTTCATGCGTTGTACGAAGGAAAAGCCTAATTGGACGATATACACGTAATTTGGATTGTTTATTTTCACGTTTAGTTATACGCATGATTTAAATGTATAATATAAAAAAGAGACTCTTTGTAAGTAGTCTTATTCTCGTAGCTCTTTAAATATTATATTTTCATTCATTTATTTTTAAAGAGTGAAAGGCCATTTATTGTAAACAATCAAAATTTAGTGACTAAAAATGTTTTTGGGATTAAAACTAGAGCTTTCTTGCGTGAAAAGTCGAGCTGATTTGCAACAATGCAACGTGTTTATTCTGTCAAATTTTGGCGCAAGTTTTGGCAGTAATGATGAGAAAGACATTAAGAAAAGTTAATCTTTTATTAGGGAGTTAAAAAACAACAACAATGTTGCTCTAACTCTATCCGACAAAGTTGTTACAAAGTACCAACAATTAGAGAATCCACTATTTTCCTCATGAGGGATATCTGTTATAAAAGTTGTAATTAAAAGCTAAGTAACAATATGATTCTGTTAAGGTTGTAATTGACAAATTGGCTCAAATTTTAAAAGTTTTATATTTTTAAGGAATGAGTTTGAAGCCAAGTCTTCAAAAAGATACATGGGAGTGCCACCACTATGGCTCAACGCTTTCGTTAGTCGGAAAAGTGACCTCATCAACACTACATATCGTACTTCCGATCACCAAGGAATCTTTGTGCCTGTAGGTTAGGTGTGAATCAAGGAGATAAAGTCATAGAATTAAACAATAGATTTCGCTACCTCATTTTTAAAAGGCAAAATGACATTATTCATTAATTATGAAATCATTCCAGTCATGGAATCCTTGAGTGAAAATTCGTTTCTTTTAATAGGATATCGATAAATCCTAAAGGTTAATTTTTTTATCTTATATTGAATCAAGGAATTGTACAGTGGAGAGGCAATTGGCAAATACATTTAACTACTACATTGAAAATTATAACTACATTCACGTCTTTTCATGCAGAGTCCCGACTATTGTTACCCTATTGTGCAACGATTTGATTCAATATCGAATAAAAAAAGTATACTTTAGAATTTAATGTGATATAGCATTTAAATAAGTTTCAAGGAGGCCGAATACATCGTAGTAGAGTTCTTAGGTCAATAATATTTGAAATTGTGAACTTGAAAGCTTTTTTCATCATTTTAATTTTAAAACTATTCATTACGTGCATGCGAATACTTAATTTCAATTTTTGCATTCTCATCATAATGAGAAGGTATTGTTTTTCCCCAATACCCTTGCCGGAACTTGCGACTCACATGTTCGTTCAGAAAAATATAAGTTGGTCTGTACTCGAACAGTGACGTCACAGCGTAGTAATGTGGCATTTAGTCCTCTAGAGAACTAAGTAATGCCGTGCGCATCCCCAATCTACCCCTTCTCCCTGAAACTGCGCATCCAAACTCAGATTCTTCGTTGAACGTGATGGGATCGGGTCAACTTTGCACGTAGCAACTTTACACGTACCCAACTGTGCACGCCGGTCGCCAGACGGACAACTGTGCACGTGCCATCTGTGCACATCGAAATGTAAACGTGCACAGTTGTTCAAGTACCATCGATCCACGTGCACAGTTGTCCAAGTGACAACTGTACACGTCAAAATTTCGACGTGCACAGAAGGGCTTCTGTGCACTTGCTCATGCACAGATGTCACTTTGCTAACTGTGCACGTGCACAGATGTCACTTTGCTAACTGTGCACGTGCACATATATCACTTGCCCAACTTTGTACGTGCACAGATATCACTTGCCCAACTTTGCACGTGCACAGGTGTCACTTGCCAAACTGTGCACGTGCACAGATGTCCCTTGTCCAATTGTGCACGAGCACAGATGTCACTAGCCCAACTGTGCACGTTTATGCCCTTACGTAAGGGTTGTACGAGGGTGATCCTTTATATCCACGTATAATAAATTGCTAACTGTTAAAATTATTCAATCCTGGTGGAATGGAGCGTACTATAACTTTCTTGAAGTTAGTTTAAAAATATTTCAAATATTATTTTGATGAAATTATTCCTTTCAACTTATTATAGATATATGACAATCTCTTTTTGTTCGACCCCCTTAAAAACGCGCCATTGCATGCACGTGAAGCAGGCGTAATGTGGCTGCTTTCAGCCCAGTGACGTTCGGACATACGCACTCTGCCACCAGACCACATGAAACTTTACGCCCGCTACATGAAACTTTACGCTCGCCACATAAAAATTTAGGCCCGCTACACATACACACATGTACATAAAATGTAAATATCTAATACAAGGTTCAGAACATTGTATTAGACATTTATCAACTGACGAAAGTTAAATTAAATGAAATCAAGCTTTCTCTATGAGGAAGCAAAATAAATTTGAAGAAACATTTTCTTATATTCATAATAATTTAGAAGAAATGTTTTCATAAAAATAGACTTTGAACTATTTTTAAGCAAACTTCAAAAAACTTAGTACACTCCATTCCACCAGGATTGAATAATTTTAACTGTTAAAATTTTATTACACGTAGATACAAAGGATCACCACCCTCGTGTAAACCCTTACGTAAGGACATAAACGTGCACAGTTGGGCAAGTTCCATCTGTGCTCGTGCACAGTTGGGCAAGTTACATCTGTGCATGTGCACATTTGGGCATGGGACATCTGTGCACGTGCATATTTGGGTAAGGGTCATCTGTGCACGTGCACAGTTGGACAATTGACTTCTGTACACGTGCACAGTTGGGCAAGTGACATATGTGCACGTGTACAGTTGTGAAAATGACATCTGTGCACGTGTACAGTCAGGAAACTGACATCTGTCCACGGTCCAGTGAACAGGAGTCAATCTGTGAACGTCGAAATTTCGACGTGTACATTTGTCCCTTGGACAACTGTGCACGTGCACAGATGGGCTCCTGTGAGCTTGGACGTGCACAGATGGACGTGCACAGTTGTCCGTCCGGCCATCGACGTGCACAATTGGGCACGTGCAAAGTTGCTACGTGCAAAGTTGTCCGTCATCCGAACGTGATACATCGATTACCAGCTCTCATGATTTACCACGCTCGCTACGCTCGCCTAGCAAACTTCATGCTCGTCAGTAAAGGCCCATGCATACTCGAACGCGAACGCGAACGCCTACGCCTACGTGACGCACTTTGGTACGCATTTTTGAGTTATACTGAGTAGAGGCGAACAGCAAAACTCGTCGCGGTCCACTGCAGTGTGGCAACCGATTCACTTTTTTTTTTTAATTACTCAATACAAAATTCCTAGCAAACTCAAGGTTCCTGATTTTTATTTTGTTTATTCAAAAAATATTATATTCATATAGAGATCAGAAAAAATGAAACCAGATTTTATTATACCTATCTTCAATTTAAGATTCTTCGTTGGAAAATCATTTTAGCGATTTCTCGGCCGTTTCAAAACATGTGGCTACCACATTTTGTATTGTCTACTGACGGTCTGTCAACCTACCTTTGCCTACCTGCGTACCATATACTTTTATATTAACTAGGTACAGCTTCGTTTCTCGGTCTTTGACTGTACATGTGCTTTGCTACTCAAAGACTTTCAGTTACCTTTAATTTATACATATTTTTACGGCTTGTACCGTAAGCCGCTGCAATATCTGACAGGGATTACATTACTAGAATGTGAACAATCATTATGAACAATTATCTGCTAAGTTCATTGTGATACAATAATAACCGTTTTTACAACGGAATGGACCATAACCTTAACAACAAATAACACCCTCTTACCACGCAAGAGTACTTCCAGAATACAAATAATTTGATTATTGTATGTTTTAATTATTGTAAACAAATAAAATGAACAAGAAGTCAAATATCATACTTGCGGTTGAAAAACATTTGTTTTTAGCTAAAAATGCATTAAATTATTGTGAGAGTGATTGTTAGTCAGAATATCCATAAATTAATAACAATTAGAATAGTTGCAAACAAGGTTTGGCATAAATTTGGAATTCATGGTTTTTTTCGACTGTGTTTTGCCTTTTATCATTTGCATTGATGCAGATATTCTTACAAATAATATATGTTCAATTATATTTGTGAAAATACAACAATTGTTGATGTTTTAAACAAATATAAAACTTTGGCACTTTGGCCTGGAAAATAATTTTCTGCACCAAAACTGCTTAAAATTTTTGTTAGAGACATTTGCAGTCACTATTTATAAGTAAAATTAACAATAACCAATTGTTATTATTTATTGTTATTATTTCATTCCAAATATCACGAAATTTTCATATATTTGAAAAATATTGTAATTTTTGTTTACAAAAATTTTTCTTATCTGGAAATACTTTAAATTATTGTGAGTGATCATCAGTAACAATTTCTAGAAAAAAATAAGAATTGAAATATTTATAAACTATTGTTGTTGAAAATGTTGTAATCATTGGTTTTTCCATTTCTGATTTTCCCTCATCATCTAAATTGATGCAGATATTCTTGAAACTAACACAGGTTCAATTATATTTCTTAAAATGAAACAATTGTTATTCTTGTAAAGAAATGAGATAAGTAAACATAAAGCTTCGGCACTGTGGCCTGGAAAATAATTTTTTTGCACTATAACTGCTTTACATTTTGGTTAGAGAGATTTGCAGTCAAAAAATTATTTTCAAGGCCAAAGTGCCAAAGTTCTATATTTATTCATTTCATTTGTTTAAAGGAGCAACAATTGTTGGATTTTCACCAATATTATTGAACATATATTATTTTTAGGAATATCTGCAAGAATTCAGAAGCTACAAGGAACACCGCAATTGAAAAAACTACAAATTTCAAATTTGTGCAAAAAATTGTTTATAACAATCGTAATTGTTAATAATTCATCGATATTCTGACTAAAAATCACTCTCACAATAATTTAAAGCATTTTTAGCTAAGAAAAAATGTTTTCCAACCACAATTACGATATCTGGCTATTTGTCAATTTAATTTGTTTAGAATAATTTAAACATATAATAATCAAATTATTTATGTTCTAGGAGTACTTTTGCGTTGACTCAAGGTGATTCACATTATATGCGAACCGTTGATGAAGAGTAAATAATAATTATGTGACAATGTCGATTTTCTCATACTTTGAGAAAACATATAATAAATAAACAGATGAAAATTCGAAACATCTATGACCAAGGTGCTCTTTGAAAATTAGCGTTCTTCAATTAACAACGAACAAATCGCAAATCGGGGCAAAATTGAAGTCTGTAGACTTTTTTGAACGAAAAATATCCCTTTGGTCCCACTATGTTTAGCACAGTGGAACGCATCTACGCGTTTGCATTTGCGTTCGAGTATAAACCAAACCTTGCCCCAGTGCGAAGGCGTACGGTCAAAACTGTGAAACGCGTCAGGTTAGACTTTTTCTCAGCGTTTCGGCGACGCGCTTGTCCAGTGTGAACCAAACCATTGCTTAACACAGTTTCTATCCTGACGCAAACGCGAACGCCCGCTCGCATTCAGTTTCGCGTTCGAGTATGCATGGGCCTTAAGCGACGCTGCATCCCGCTTGTTTTAAACCTACTATTATGCGAAAACTGACTATCGCGCATTTCTTCAAATCTCCACGTTTCGAGACCCCCTGAATCCGAAAAAACCGGTTTTACGATGGTGTCTGTCTGTCGTCGTTTTCGTCGTCGTTGTCTGTATACCGGATAACTTTTGAAAGACTAGTCGGATTGGATTGTGATTTGGCACACTATTTTATTTACCAAAAAGAAATAGCTGGCTCCTTAACCAACTATTTTGGAAGGAAATTCAAAAAGTTAAAGTATTTTCAAAACTTTTGAGACCATTTTTTTCAAGATTTAAAAATTCTATGAACGGATATTTATAGTACTCAGTAACTCAAACAATTTAGGCTCTTGGCTTTTTTCAATAAAATGAAAATTATAAAAGTTATAGCATTTTCAAAATAAAACAATAAAAAAACGAAATTGAACATTTTAAGCCAAACAACGCACGATATGAAAAAAAGTCCAGAAAAGAAAAACGTTGCTTTTTGAAAGCCTTACAAGATTATCTTGACAAATTTTCGAATTTTTTCGAAAAATCGAAAATTCAAATTGTAATCGCACAAAAAATAATAAAAAATCAAAAATTCCATTTTTCGATCAAACTGTGCAAGATGCGAAAGAAACTGAATCAACGAGAATTGTGCATCCAAAAAAGATCCAAAAATTTCTTCTCAATCACTTTTTATAGGATACGTAGTTTTTGTGTTATTTGTGAAAAACAAAATTAAATATATAAAAAAATTAAATTTTTGAACAAACGGCACGAGCTCGAAAAAAAATAAGACAAAAGTTGTTTACCCAAAAAGGAGTTACAAATTTGTTACTAATCATTTTTGGATAGGATGCGCTGTCTTTTTCTTATTCGTAAAAAACAACATTAAATATAAAAAAATTAAATTTTGGACAAACGACATAAGCTATGAAGAAAATGAATGAACAAAAGTTGCTGTTTCAAAAAAGAGTAAAAACTCATCCAAATTTGTGATCAATAATTTTTTGATAGGACGCGTACTTTTTGCTTTAATTGTAAAAAATAGCATTAAAAATAAATAAATTTTTTTTTGAAAAACGACACAAGGTACCAAAAAAAAATTAATAGACAAAAGTTTTTACCCAAAAAGGATATACAAATTTGTCATTACATAATAATTTTTAGATAGGGCGAGTAGATTTTCTTTCAATCGTAAAAAATAAGCTACAATAACATTTCATTCAACAAAATTTTTCGCCTTAATTACATCTAAACAATTTTCTTGGAACCACCTCATGCTAGGATCTGTATTTTTATTTTGAATCGTAAAGTAGGGCCAGTAGATCGTTCTCAAGGGCGTTAGGGCTAAGCCCGTGGGCCCGATCTCAGCCCAAGTTTAGCATGACCCGACCCGTCGGCCGTGGACATCTAAACAATATTTGTACCTACCTACTTTTTTCGTCCTTTTTTAGTTCCGCTATTTTGAAACACAGTTGTATGCCAAACGATGTGTTAGAGTGAGATATTAAATTCGCTGATCGATTACCGGTATGGCTGACCATATTTTAAAAAACGAAGTCATATATAGGCGCATCGAATATATTTGGTCTACGTTCACCGAGTTTAGGTGAACCTAGACACAATTATTATCAACGAATCTAAAGTCAAACTTCCGAAGTTAAAAATAACTAATCTTTATGGTATATCACACTGGATCAGACATTTCGAATTTTTAATATATGACTTGAGAGTCGTTTTATCAGCGAAACAAAAAATTCCAGTATAAGGAAATTGTTCGTAATAATTGTAAATATAATTAAAATATCAATATAATTCTTTAAATCTACGCACTGTCTCTACTTTATTGCCCATATAAATAAATATACATCGATTTGTAAAAAACGAATAGTGATAAAAGTGTAAATATCTCGCATCGATCAAAATTAGACTATCCAAACTTTCATATGTATCTCGTAAATAAGGAATTATAAACTAACAATACTACACTCAGAGAAAAGATTGAGTTGATTCAACAAAACAGTTTGTTCAACCTAATTTGTTTGTTGAAACTTGAAAATTTGGTCAGCGCAAATAAACCTTTGGTTATTTTTAAAAAACACAACGAATTAATTTGGTAAATTCAAAGTAATTATTTATTTGAGCATGTTTAGTTGATTCAATCAAATAAATGTGTTGAGCGGAATATCTTATTTATTAGAAAATGATTCGGTTAATGTAAAAAAATAATTTGGTTCATTCAACCAAATAATTCCATTGACTATACTAAACACACCGAAACAGATGATGTCAGTCCACGCCAGTGACCACTTTGCGTGTAAAAAATGTTCTCATCGTGCGCCGTGTCGCGAATTAGTAAAACACTTAGTGATACGAACAAATTGACACTAACAATGTCGACGTTTTTCAAAAACTTGGGTCTAAAACATGCACAACATCTTGAACGTAAGTACAGCCTTCAGTTCGCAGGACTCACATGTGCAGGTATACAGGCAATCTAACCTCGAAATTCATAAGTGATTAAAGAACCCCACACAAATGTTTGGAAAAAGCTTTTCTGTCAAATTGGGTTTGAGTTCGGTTTTCTAATGCTGCAGGTTATCCTTATCGAAAGTTTTTTATCAAAAGCTTTTGTCCTAGAATATAAGTACATAGTTGAAAGTGAAGATCCAGATACATTTTGATCAAACGAAACTACGAAAATATTTGTTTGGATCAACCAAAATATTTGTTTGGATCAACCGAAATATTTGATTGGATTAATCAAAATATTTATTACAATCAACCAAAATATTTATCACAATCAAAGAAACTTTAATAACCAAAAAATGTGGTTGAATCAACCAAGCATTTGATTGACCATATAGCAATGTATTTATTTGTTTTATGCAACCAAATTTTTTTAGAATCAACCAAACTTTTTTCTGAGTGTATGTATGATTGAAGCCCTTCCGGAGAGGAATAAAATCCTTCCCAATCAGGGGTTTTGAGACCTCGTTTTTAAGCTATTCAAGAATAACCTAAATTCAGAGATTTCGGGGTGATTCGCTACAATTGAAATACATTACGAAAAAATTCAAAAAACGTTTTACACTGATGAATAAAGCTAAAAAATATACGTAAAGTGATTTTTCAGTAATTATACAGTCAATAATATCGGTTGGTGGTAACCAAACCAAACTCCGTTCTTAGACTGTTGTCAATCAAATCCAAGTGATCAAATTTTTTTTTTTTTTTTTTTTTTTTTAAAACAACACATTGCTATTCTGGTGTCAAAATTTTTAATACGATCGACGTTTCGGCTC
>CAKNXH010049144.1:0-20105 GCA_932178445.1 Andricus quercusramuli
CCCCCCCTACACACTTTAGACGCTAGAAAGTTATAATCGGTTCATTCATCCGGGCCCTCAATTATTCTAAGTACACTGGAACCTGGATTAAATTATGTTTTCGGGCATTGCTTGCAGTGGCTTTGTTACTATTACCAGGGCTTCCAAACGTGAACAGGCAGGGCCGCGTGAACGAATTCTGTTGGATTTGAAAGCATGACGCAACCTGATGCAGCTAACGCGCGTAGAGCGCGGCCCTCCTGCTGCTTGTCACGGTTGACTGAACAAATTCTCCCCTCTCGGCCCCGAGGCTCTTTCATCACGAAACCGCCGCGGCATCAACTTTCGGAATATAGTAAATCCCACGTAACTAATTCCAGGTTCCAGCGTGAAAGAGACTGAGCTTACCAAATGGTTATTAGGAATAATTAATAAAATTGTTGAAATTTAAATGGATATTATCGGGAAAGTTCAATATTCGGTGAAGTGACAAGTTCCGTTAATGAAGAACAATATTCAATCTTTATTATTTCTTTTTCATTGTATTCTGAAATGAGATATTTCAGCTTTGAAATATATATCTAGGTATTACAGACTCTTGATAAACGAGACCAGTCTCTACTTCAGGGGTACAATTCAAAAGGTTTCTGATATTTAAAAAATCTACATATTTCAAGTCCGACAGTTCCCGAGGAAAAAGATTTATTCAAGGGAAGTTATTTATGAAACATTAAGGAAAAAGTTTCACATTCAAGTGGTGATAAGCGATGAATGAATCCAACGGTCCAATCCGACTAATGGAAAGCGAAAACCATTCTAGATAACGTCAGTTTTGAATAATCTATGTCAAATCTGAACTCTTACGTCTCGAGCAAGATTGTCTTATAAAATAAAGTGGTTCATTTATTAATTAAATATATGATTCAAACTGGTAATTAAAAAAAGCTAAACTATAAAATTGAAAATAATTATTCAACATAGATGGCGGGAAGAGAAGTTAACATCACACTCCTCATATCAGATTATAGTTGTTAAAAAGAGACACGAAACCTAATGTATCAGTCAGATACACTCAAGGGATTGAAAATTTCGCTTAAACTGCGGCAAAAGCAATAAATTTTCTGTACAGATACCCTTTAGCATTAGCAGACTTTATAAAGAGAGTGCCAAACATTTTCTGAATATTTTTTTGATGATAAATGATGCCAAATTTTTTTTAGAGAAGCTGTCTTTTTTTAACTAATAAAGATAGTATTCATTCTATTCAACTCTTCTTCCCTTATTCTAGCGAGGGATTTTATTTTTCACAATCATTCGGATATTACCTGTAAATTCTCAACAATTGACAGACATGCTTTGCAAAACGCAGTATTTTCCGAACGAGCGTATTTTTTCAGGATGTTCTTTTTTTACTCGACGTAGGAATTCCTGCTCATTTAACTGATTCCTACAAAATTTAAAGAATTTAAAAATGTAAAAATGGTGGCTGTCTTCTAAATTTCTTAAAACTGAATTTTCTCAAGAACCCAACGTTTTAAAAGTTTTATTTCTTTATAAAAATATATGATAATATTAACAACATATCTCCTAAGTTTCGTCCTTGCTAAACCACTGTTTCACATCGATTCCTTGTCTCAAAAACCCGAATTTTCTCCTTCTCTTTAAAGAAAAATGGTTTAGCCAGAATAACAGTGATAGAGCGCCTTTTTATATTGCTAGAAACTTAATAAAAAATATGGAAAAAATAGGTAGGGCACAGCTAGCCACGATTAAGTTCATCTCGAATGTCCAGTTTCTCTTTTGTATGTGTTTTCTCGTTTTTCTCGAAGGCTACGCAAAATATGATGGCAGTTCATAGTTTAAAATTGTTTCTCTTCTTAAAATCTATAAAGTAATAACCTTACCAGATGTTTATCTTGTATGATTCAACAAATTTTTCCTTGAGGATAGGAAAAATCAATAAAAATCGACTAATATAGGATATAGTTTAAAGAACTTTAATCTTTTATTTTTAAAAACATCTGTTTTTATTTCACTGACTATGTCAAGAATATATTCCATGAGGTTATTCAGGTTTCTGAGCTCTATAAAAATGTACCCTTACCAGATGTATGTCTTGTTTATTTTAACAAAAATTTTAAAAATACATCGAAAATCTATTGATCTATTTGATATTTTGTTTGAAAATTTTTGTTAAAATACAATTTTAGAGATAAAAACAAACTTTTCTTTAGTTTGAAGCTCAATTACCCTAATAATCTTGTGGAACATGTTCTTTACATAGTCAGTAAACTAAAAACAGACGTTTTAAAAAATATTATGTTGAAGTTCTTCAAACTAAATGCTATTTTATTTAATTTTTTCTATCTTTTTGGAAAAATGTGTTGAATTAAACAAGCAAACATCTGGTAATGGTATAATTTTATAGATTTCAGGAAGCAAAACAATTTTAAACTATGAACTGCTATCATTTTTTTTCTCGAAAATGCTTAGTACGATTTTTTCTTTCTTGGCTTGAAATAACTAGTAGGCATCACCGAAACACGTACAATACCATTCCTTTTTCTCTTAAGCAATGTAAGGAATTCCAAACAGCAAAAGGTACTTTTGTAAAACTTCTATTGATGTTTACATTTTTCCGCATTTTTCTACCTTTCGTTGACTCTGAGAAAAAAGGAAAAATTCTTTTCTTCAAAAATAAATTTTTAATATGTGAACAATAATTTAAAAGTAGGGTCTTTAAAGAAATCAAGTTTCATGAATTTTTGAAAACAGCCGCCATTTTAAAATTAAAATTTTTCTTTTTTTTCCTAGAGCAATTGAAAGCGCAGGAATTCCCACGTCGAATGAAAAAAAATCCCGAATACCCACGTTCGTTCGGAAAGTACTGCATTAAAAAAAATATATATCTGTACATTTTTGAGAATTCGCAGGTAATATTTGGGAGATTGTAAAAAATTCACACAAAATTTTGTAGGCAATCTGTGTAATTCATGTCCCTTGCTTTTCGCCTCAGAATGGTATATCCAAACACCAAATCGTTCTGATGCCCCGACCTAGACTTTCCTTGAAATTTTGCCGGATTTGAAATTTAAAATTTCTTATTCCATCATTTTTTCAAATTATCCGGCAAATTTCGAAAGAATGCATAATCTCTTTTCAGAATTAAAGAATAAATCTTGAATATCCTAATCAAGTAAAAAATACTGCTTTACAGGCAAATTTGGCTGTGTTATTGAAAAAATATTGTTAAATATTTTGGCACCCATTTTTAAAAAGTTCTTAAATGCCAAAAGGAACCTTCAAATTATATGCTCTAATAAATATTTGAGCAATATTCTGCAGTACCCCTTGCACTATGTCATATACAACAACAGAAACACTTGTGTACAAGTTATTCAAAACAGAAAGTAAAATTAACGAAGCAGCTTAAGTATACAGGGGAAATAATATTGAACATTCGTATTTTTATAAATGATAATACATAAAAAAATATATGACGTACATAATACTGAGAAGTTACAAAAATTTTGATATTAAACGCTGTAATAGCTATTCTTGTTACAAACTGTCAGCGTTATACATGATATCATTATAGAAATAAACAATTTTCTGCGCTGACGTCGAAATGTTGTTCCATAGAACGCAGGCGCGTCACACGTAATGCAATATCAATATCGATAGCTCGTATTGTATCACGTACGTAAAATGATTGGGTGAAAATAGCTAAGCAAATTGTTGAACAAAGATTTGAAAAATTGTTAAAAACATATTTTTATTTTTTATTTATGAATTTTTCAAAAACTATAGATATAATCCTAAAATTTCATTAGGGTTTTATCCTTCATAGGTTATTGCAAAACATAAATAAAGTTCAAAACAAGTGTTAATTTTATGAAACTGTACGTAATGTGGTGAGGATCCGATTATACTGACAAAAAGGCTCAAAAAGCGAGTGCGAAACTCGATAAAACATTAAACAAATAATAGGAAAGAAGATGCAGCCCACCAGAACTCTCAACGAGCTGCGATCGAAACCGTGAGCCAAAATGCATGTTCACCACGTAAAATGTAGACCTCCCAAGTAATTTTGCCTTTGTTGCTTTTCGTAGCTTTGCCGCTCAGTGTTGCTTTCGCATGGATTTTTCTCGTCAGCTTTCAGCGTCATTCCTTTGCCCCGGTAAAGCTTCAGTAGATTCTGTTGAAAAATTGCTCAAAACCACTCCTACTAAATTATAAGCTTAAAGTTATACAAAACAATATATTTTACGCTGAACAAATATTGTACTCATTTGTCTGAATTCATTAGTACTGTGTACTTGATGAAATAAAGAAAAATAATATTTTAACTCTTATGGAATCGATAGTAATTAGTACAAAATTTTTTCAATTATACGATTCTGTATTATACCTTCTCAATTTATAGAAATATTAGTGTAAGAATCATTAAATTTTTAAACTAGCAACTGATAAAAAAGTGTAAATAGGATAAAGAGTCTTTTAGTGAAATTTCTTAAACTAATAAGAACAGTTACTTTTTTTAGCATGATATGCACTAGAAAATAATTAACAATTTTCAGCAAAATTCTTACGAAAGTCTGCCAAGCAATCTTGAATATTTCTATTTTGTCACACTTTTTATTTTGAATAGAATTTAAATCATTTGTTCAACTACAATTGTGTAATACTTAATACTATTAAAGAGATAAACATGTTTAATTCTTATAAATTCTAAGGTGCTATTCGCATGGCAATCTTTTGATGTGAATAAAAATTAAAAATTAGTATAAAGATTTTTACTGAAATGAAGGAAGTTTTCATGATGTTCCAATGGCATGTTTGGAAAATAAATAAACTTACTTCCAACGGAAAACACATTTGATATATTTTCTACGACGACAATAGATCTAATGACAAAGAAAAGATAGTCAATAGCAAGTACAATATTATTTTAGGATACCGAGGGGTTCACAACTCGACCGATGGAGTGTACACTGACTTCAAGTGATTTCAGTGACTTCACGTGAATTCAATTGATTTCACGGGTTGCTAACCCCTCGTAGGATACCCCAACATTGGTCAATCTTTGCGAAGTAATTTACTAAACAGTTGTTTTTGCTCGCAGGAATATTCAGTTCAACTTACATTTCGAGAACAGTGGTTAGACGAAAGACTTAAATTCAATGATTTTGGAGGTGAATATCTTTAAAACTATCTACCTAGCTGCCGAAACAATATTTGTAGTTATACTAGAATAATTTTTTCATTAAATTATAGGAAGACTCAAGTATCTTACTTTGACGGAAGCAAACAAAATATGGATGCCTGATCTGTTCTTTTCCAACGAAAAGGAAGGTCATTTGCACAATATCATCATGCCAAACGTATACATACGAATTTTTCCTGAAGGATCGGTTCTTTACAGTATAAGGTACACTTTTTTATTTTGTTAACAAAAACTCAATCCATGACATAGAATTTTATTGATACTTTTGTTGTTTCAGAATTTCACTCACATTATCATGTCCAATGAATTTAAAATTGTATCCACTGGATAGGCAAATCTGTTCACTTCGCATGGCGAGTTGTGAGTATAATCATTTCATCTTACTCCACAGTTTCTCTGAAGAATTCTCTCTATGTAAAACAATTTTTTAATTTATATCATAGATGGATGGACGACTGATGATTTAGTTTTTCTATGGAAAGAAGGTGATCCTGTTCAGGTCGTTAAAAATCTACACCTACCTAGGTTTACTTTGGAAAAATTTTTAACGGATTACTGCAATAGTAAAACAAATACTGGTAAGAGTATTTCGTCTTAAGTACTATTCATATTTATATTTCAACAATTGAGCGGTTGGATGCAATAACAGCCTACTTACATTTTCAGAAGTCACTTGTTTTTCATTTGTCCTACATGAAGTTAGGTGTAAAACAAATGAAAAAAGTGACTTCTAAAAATACAAGTAGACTGGTAGGTTGTTATTGCACCCAATAGCTCAATTGTTTTACAATTTATAAACACCACGAGATGTGCTTATGCACAATGTAACTGATCGTGATTCAATAGTATTTCTTAATCAAAATGTTTCTCTTTTAGGCGAATACAGTTGTTTAAAGGTTGACTTATACTTTAAACGAGAGTTCAGTTACTATCTTATTCAAATTTATATTCCCTGCTGTATGTTAGTCATCGTCTCCTGGGTGTCATTTTGGCTCGATCAAAGTGCCGTGCCGGCAAGAGTGTCACTTGGTAAGATAATTGAGCAATCTTATAAAGATATAAAACACAAAGAAAACTCATAAAATTGTTTCAGTTATTATATTTTACACTGTCTAATTTCACAGAATAATATACATATTTTGATTCTTATATTTTGATCATTACTGTGCTCAATAGTTATAAAACATCCGCAGTTTTTTAAGAAAAATTTTAGAAACACAATATCATCAAGTCAATCTGTGCAAAAATTCTATTTTTGAACAAAAAGGATCAGAAACATTATGAATCCAAAAAGCAGTTATTTTGAAAAAACATATTCGAAAAGTTCAAAATATGCAAAAAGAATTGCATAGAAAGGCCTCAAAATATGTTTCCAAACAACGTTTTGATCGGCTCGTTAGAGACAAGTATATAACAAGATGAAAAAAGAGGGAGAAAATTGGAAAAGAGACAACCAAAGCCATCCTCACTCTCATTTCCTTTCTCTTTCTCCGTCTTTTTTATACTACTTTTGGAACCAACGTGTTTCGAGATTATTTAATTTCCTCATCAGGGTATATTTTAATAGGATACTACGATGTTTCTGAGCCTTTTTGTTCAAAAATAGAATTTTTGCACAGATTGACTTGATGATATTGTGTTTCTAAAATTTTTCTTAAAAAATTTAACAGAGACATTAAGCCTTAGACCTTGATATTTGTTCTTTTGAGTTTGGATTTTAATGCCTTTCTCAGGGAATAGGTTTCTGGGTCAACCCTAAAATCCGCAGTTTATACGGGGGTTAATTATCTGGTTTAAAGGTATGGTAAATGAGGATGCAGCTACCTTGATAAGTTTTCTGTAGTGTTTTGTAAGCTCAAACCTCTGTTCTTTGTTTTCATTAGTACACAGCTCAATTTTGGATTTTCTGCCCAGGAGTGACTACTCTGCTGACAATGGCAACACAGACATCTGGAATTAACGCTTCACTCCCACCGGTATCATACACAAAGGCAATCGACATTTGGACAGGTGTTTGTCTAACTTTTGTATTTGGGGCTTTATTAGAGTTTGCATTAGTCAACTATGCTTCTCGCAGTGATATGCACCGCGAGAATATGAAAAAACAATATCGAGAAATGGAACATTCTGCTTCGGTGGATCCTACCACCGAACTTCTAGAGGCAGATGGACCTACCAACTTTGCCATGGTCAGCCTTGATCTTGTAAATTTTCTCTGAGTATACCTTATCCATTTTTATCTATAACAAAGAAGTACAGTTGAACCTCGAATCTCATGTATGAATTAAAAATAACATTTCATTCAAAAGATACATCAAATCTTATGATAATTAATTGAACTATTCTAGAATTGGAACAATTCTAGAATGATTTGTAGATTTTTGATCAGCAAGCAAGGTCTTTCAACCGTGCTTCTTTTTACTTATAATATAATAGTAGTTATCATTAGCATCATTACCAAGATGTTTTAGATAAAAATTCATGTAAATCAGTGTTGGGTAGTATTTCCTGGCAAAAACTTATGCATTTTCGATTAAAGTAAGTTCCGAAATCAGTCATTTTAGTACAACTCAATTACTTACATGAAATAGACGTTTCATATTTTTAAAAACCTGGAAGTCCTAAAAGATTCTTTAAATGCATACTAGTGATCAGAAAAGTAAATGTTGTATCTCTTTAAGATGTAAAAAGTTGTCTTTGCATTTGAACCTTTTAAAAAATCTCCTGAGAGATATCTGTGACTAAAAGATTCAAAAAATTCTACCTTCTGTTTCGAAGAAGATTGTGAGTTTGTGAAGTAAACGCGAATGTTACAAATAATTAGACTTTATAAACTGAAAATAAGTAAGGTACCAGCAAGGATTTACACTAATTATCAGTGGAATTTCACTGACGGAAAGTGATATTTTTTCTGAAAGTGAATTTTGAGTTCTACTGATTAAGTTCAGAGGAAAGTTCCCCGCCATTCAGTGATATATCACTCTATAATCAACAGAAAACCTTACTAATTTCATTCACTGACCCACTTATGGTTATTTGAGTTAGTAAGTGAAGTTAGTATTTTTTTTAATCTTCCTAACACTGTTTAAACTGTGAATTATATCGAAGGAAATACTACGATTTAGTGACATTTTTACTTACCCAACTAATTTGTTTGGTTGGAAGTAGTCAATATTTAAAACGAAAATTTGAAACATTATTATTAGAAATGTTCAAGATAATTCATCTAAAACATCTTGTATATTTTACTCTCTAATATCTGGATCACTTACATTTTACTTAAAGTGAAATTGCATTAAGTTTCAATATGTAGAATTGGTGAGAATGATTATCTCAAAGTTAACAAAACATTCATAATTGTAATATTTCTGTACAAACTATTGCCTTATTTCTCATTAGTATAAAATTAAAGGATGTCAGTGACGAATAAACATACGGTACTTCCACTATCCGATTTTAGTTACATTTTCTACATTTGTGGAGCTATAAAAAATAATCGTAACAATCGTAACGGATTTTTTTACTTTTGCAATGGTGCAACTTTAATAGTAAAAACTATCTCTAGAGAGACGCTATATTGAATCCGTCATTTTAAGTTTTGTAATTTTATTCTGACCTCAAATTTATATTCAGAGACCTCAACACCCCCTTAAAACTATTTTACTTTTTAAATCACAAATGATTCAATCTGACACATGAAAATCATCCCTTAACGGTGAAGGGTGGGTTCCACACATTGTGGAATCAATAGAATAGATAGTATAGAATAGAATCAATTGTGATTTGAAAGGTAATATGCTTTTAAGGAGTGTTTGAGGTCACTGAATTCAAATCTGAGGTCAGAATTACAAAATTCCAAATGACGCATAAAATATAGCGTATTGGTAATATCAGAATTTTACTCTTGAGGGGTAGTTTCCACCTCTAAAATAAACCATATCAAAATAGAATATTTATCGATTATTTTTCATAGCACTACAAATTTGCAATGGTTTATTGAAATTGGAAAGTGACAGTTCCGAAAGTTTACTATAAGTATTAATTCTGATATTTCACATAAAATTAATGGAAGTTCACTCTAACTAAAAATCCTTCAAACATTGAAGAGAGAAGGTGAATAATACTGCGTGTGGCCCATTTTTGATAAATGAGATTATTATGAGAATTTCAAGCATATAAATTGACAAAATGGTCTCTAGTATATAGATTGCTATTAATCCCCATTCAAAATTAACGCAAAATATCTCTAGGATCTCCACTGAATGTCTGGTGACGTAAATGAGATATCATGTTGCTGGATATTAGGGTGCCCAATAAAATTCAAAATTTTTGATTTTGCAAACGCGAAAAATCGCAATTAAATTTCCTCCTTTTAGTAAAATAGTATAGTCATAATTTGCTTTTTGGTTTTAATTGTCCAGATGTTGTGCTATGCCCTTTTGGGTTTGAACGTAAGTTTTCTTGGTTTGCGATATTTTCAAATTTTTTATTAAAGGTTAAATTATTTTTCATTCCTAGGAAATATTTTTAATTTATGAAGAAGTTAGCCTTCGATTATATGACGCCAACAAAAAATTGTTGAAGATACTGTCGGGCTTAGAATACGAAAATTTGTTATTTCATTACAATACAATTAATGTTCTGAAATGGCCACTAAATATTTTTTCACTGAAATAATATGAACAGAATTTATTCTAAAATATGAAGGAAATATTCTTCCTATAATGTATAAACTAAAAATATGTATGCCGGTTGACAAAAAAATGTTAACAGAAAAAAATGCACTCCCATTCTACTGAAATTAATGCATTTTTTGGATTTTGTTTCAATTGATTTATATTTTATTCGAATTGTTTTAAATTCATTTTGAATTCTTATGGATCGTTCCTGAATTCGTTCAAATTCACCTGGAATTCTTATAAATTTCATCGAATTGCTTTGAATTCTTTTTAATTCAATGGAACATTAGCAATGTTTAAACTTCCAAAATGTGAATTTTTTGCGCATGCTGAAACTCGAAAAATGTTTCTATCACCTGGTAAATATATTTTAAATTAATTCAATACAGAAAATATTCTTTTTATATTGTAAAAGCAATCCTGTGCATATTATTGCAGAAAAAACTGTTTAGGGGCTATTTCAGACCATTAATTGTAATTAAATTCCAAATTTTCGTATTTTGAGCCCGATAATATCTTCAACAATTTTGGTTTATTTTACAGAATTTAGGGCGTTATTTTTGTTTTGAATGGGAAACTAAGAAAATACATTTTTGGAACTAAAACGGCCTAGCAGAAACACTAAACAATTTTTTCAATCAAAGAAAAAAAAGGCGTATTTTTTCACCAAAAGGAAGAAATCTATTGGGTAGCATTTTCAAAAGTTGAAAAATTCAAATTATTAATAATAATAATAAATAAATAATCGATATTCACCTACTCTTTTCAATTCATCATCTTCATCAGTAAAATTTTAGAGAGTAAAGCGTAGAAAAATGAATCATGTTGCATTAAACTGTTCCGAACGGATTGGAATCAAAGGGGTGGGTTCCTTTCAGAAGCCTCTCGTTCGGCATCCGGAAGATACGCTCTCCATGGATAAAATGCGGCAATGCGAAATACACATGCAAGAGCCGAAAAAAAACTGCTGCAGGTCGTGGCTGTCCAAGTTCCCGACAAGATCCAAGCGAATCGACGTCATTGCACGAATCCTCTTCCCTCTGGTGTTCGCCTTTTTCAATCTCGCATACTGGTCAACGTACCTGTTCCGGGAAGAGGAAGAGGGCGATTAAGCCTCGACGAGGAAGCGCTAGGATCAAGGGATGTGGCTCGCGGCCACCTCAATCACTCCCACGCACAGAATCGCTCTAGCCCTCAGCAGAAGTTCTTCCACCAACACCAACAACGTCCCCAGGAAGATGAGTCGGATCAGCACTATCACCACCATCACCATCACCACCATCACCATCAACATCACCATCATCATCCAAGGCAACACCAATCTCATCAGTCGCTCCTTCATTATCGAAGAGATGCAAGATCACAATCACCTTCATCCCCCTCCGATAGTCTTCGAGGACGTTCCCCAGGAAGAAAAACATCCAAAATTCGTTCCAGCAGCCTGACATCAAAAAGATCAACACCATCACCTACACCCACTGCCTCACCTGCACCGACGTCTTCACCCTCTCCACCTACACTTCTTAAAGGAGAGGAACTAAATCGTTTTCAACGTTTGCCATCTGAAGAAAAAGATGATCGGTGTTTTTTGAGCTTTTGGCCACGAGGTAAGTTATTCCGCTGCTACGCGGATGGCAGTGCTCGAATTGACGTCTGTTCAAGAATCTGCTTCCCCCTGGTGTTCGTGGTTTTCAACATCGGCTACTGGTCTGCCTATCTGTTCCCTCATGACGAGTACTCGGGCATGAATAAACAAGGGTAAGAGCCTAAGGGTAAGAGCGAGAAAGTGCGATTCAATGTGTGATAGATGAAGAATGAAAGTGTGTATGATGAATGTAGAAAATTTAGAAAATTGTGTCTTCGTAACAGGGTACAATGAAGGGTAGTTTCCGTCGAAATTTTCTCTCTCACTTCGCGAGACTTTTTCAAATTATAGGAGAGAAAGAACGAGAGTCGCGACATGACTCCGCCGTTCAACGCTCAAGAAAAGTGCAATTCAGAGGCCATTTCGATTTGCTAGATACGTGATAGAAATGCGGAGATTTTGAGGAGAGAGTACGTGCTTGTTAGAAGCAGACCCTAAGTTCTAGATGGACCTTATTCCTTCTGAGAACATCCACATTCCATTGTTTCTTCCTCATTTTGTCAAGAATATACGGGTCGTGACAATAAATCATATTTCGTAAACTTTTTAATATTGCATTCAAACTTCAAATCGCATCTGATTCAAAGTCTGATCATTAAAAGAATGTCTAAACCTTTCTTCAAAAAGAGCACCAAATTAAGATTAATTCACCTTGATCGATAAATACTCAATCACATTAAAACTGCTCTCGTGATAGCATACTCTCTCTCTCTCTCCCGCAGATTGTAAAAGTGAGCCAGGGACCTTTTATACGGTGTTTTATACCGCGACAAACGTAGTCTTGATTTCTTGTCGGTACTATGATCCAAGTATTTTTTAATACTCGAGAACGTCTCGGAAAGTCGAGGCAGTACGGGAGAGATATATAGAAAAAATATATGTAACGAAGAAAATATCGACGGTAGGGCGTGAATGTGTATCATTGATCATTAGAAAAATATCTTCATCATTGGGAGACCGCGTGCCACAAGTGAAATTAAATTTTCGGGCCCTGAATAGCCACGGCCTGATAAAAAAGCGAATAGAATTATAAATAATATATCTACGTATTGTCAAGTAATTCGCTATAATGTTATAAATATGGAAGGCCTCCGGTCCTTCGAGCAGTAAGCGAATTAAAATTAAGTATCTTATACAGACGTCTTCACTCAGACCAGCGAAAATGCGTCCGAGATCCGATTTTGCTCACGAAGGAAAAAATTCGAGTCCCTAAGACTTCACCGGGGGATTCTCATTCACGATGATGACATTGTCAAAATATATAAATACAAGATCGTAAATTCCTCGTTGTGGACGATTATCCTCTAGACACGCGCTTTTATAGCTCAATATCATCAATAATCTCGTCGGACCGGAGATCTATTGTAGCAGTTTAGTACGAATCGAATTTCAAAAACAAAAATCGAATATCGTATTACAAAGCGAGAAACAAATTAAAAGGTGAAACTAGGGACTCGGTCGATATCTCGCTAAAATCAATAACAAAGTATGTAGTTGGAGTGTATATATCATAGCTATGTTACGTGTTTCAAAAATCCGTTACCAAATTCATTGTTTCAATTCCTTCTCGAGATACCGTGTTTCTTTATTACTCTTAATTTTGCGAAAGTCTTCAGCCACCTTTTTATATCCAAGTAACCACGATCCTACGCAGTGCACAATACACGCAAAACGTAACAATAGAGATATAGTTTCTTAAAGCTCAATTTTGTATAATTTCCGTTATATAGTTATATAAATAGTTTATATGCTCTGTTATTATATCTAAGTTCAATATACAGTATTATCCGATACTTTAAGTATCCCAACTTCGCAAATTGTTTTACGTACGACGAAATTAAAAACGTACTGCACATGTACAGAGTTGACAGATAGAAGTTCTAGGATTCATTAAATTTTTGTTAAGTAAAAAATAATTCTCGATTAGAAATGAATTCTAATCGAACTCCTATCTGAGACCATCACTAGATTTTAAAGAGTTACAAACACTGTACATAATTCAACACGAATCATTAAGTTTTACGAATAATCGAGAATGTGCGACCTGCAAAGGGAATCAAAAATAAACTTGACGTTCGAAGGAAGATCAGCTTCTTGCGAAAAAAGTTGCTGGTTGACGTTCAAGAAAGCGGTTCATTTTTCTTGACTTCCTGTGCATCGCACATGCATGTTCACATATAAATATACACAAGCATACAAGATATATATATATATAAAATAAAATATATAAACCATGCACAGTTAGCATGGACACACCAAAATGTGAATTTTTGTACTGTTTGTTGATTCCCGTTCGATTCATGACAAAATTCGAAACAAAGGTACTTCGTTTGTCGACAATGAATGTTTTTCCACCAATTAACTGTTTTCTTTCTCTTAAATGAATTGTTTCTTTTGTGCCAAAAATGAACCAGAGGACTTCCTCAACCCATGGGATATTTGAGCGAATGAAAACACTATATTAAGTCGAATGCACTCGGAAAAACTGTCATTCTTACAAATTGCTTTCTTTGTCTCGAATTAATATTCCGGTTGTGTTCTCTCAATTTAAAACATTCTATTTGATATATTTTCTGAATCTCTTCTCATTGCGAGAGGATATTCTGAAATATCCGTAATATCCATAATATTCGTTATTTCCTGTTGCTCTGAATGTCAACAAATTGAACCAAATATGTTCCCTTTGTTCAACTCAACATGCTCTGATTTCGCGTACGATTTTCATTCAATCAATAGGTACACATACGTCATTAATAAATATATACACCAGTCGTTGAAAGCAGGCACGAGAAATCGTGCATCGCTCGTGCGCACATATTACTTTAAGGGAAATAAGAAAATAAACGACTTTAAATGAGTGAATTTATCACAGGGTTTAGGTAATTAGACCTTCTCTATTTCGTATTTCGTATGCGCACGCAAGCACATTTCAAAATGTTCGCAATCACATACTTTTCGATTTCACTCCGAGGATTAATTTCGATTTACATCAGTCCTGCTTTTCCGCCGAATTTATACACCAAGAAACATAATAAATCGTTCTAAGTCGCTGGGACAATCGCAAACAATTTTCAATTTCTTCTGACTTAATCATACTTCTGAAGAATTCGAGCAAACTATTGCACGATGAAAATTTTAATTTTTGCAAACCAATAATCAGGAAGCCCGTGTTCAATAACGTGAAAAGTCTTAATGAAATATTTATGTGTGCAGGAGTGAAATCGAAGGTACGAAAATTTAAATATTGTCCAAAGAAAGTAAAATGTAAAATATTCGTACGACGAAGCGAAGTCCATTTTGTGAAAAAATGACGACGATCATTTTTTTGAGATAGCGGCACGTATCGCAGAGTAAAATAAAAAAAGAGTAAAAAATGCACCTTGCATAATTAGTAACGAGGAAAAAATAAAATGGATTTGACGATGAAACAATTATTATATACAATATGTAAGTTTGTGTGTCACCAATTTTTATTTCAAACCCACCTGAATGAATTTTACCCGCGCACAGAAAGTTATGTCGTAATCACGTATGAATATTGAATGTTGGATATATAATATATTACGTAAGTATAAAGATATGTTGAGCAGCAAAAATCAACTCTATTAGCTGAAATCACGTTTAAACGGATTAAGAAATCTATAAAGAGAAAATTTGGATTTTGCATAAAGTCGATTTTTGCGGTGACTGCGAATCATAGATCTCTTTAACGCGGGACGTAGAAAGTAAAGAAGGTCATATATTAAATGTCACGATAAATGACTCGACAAAGAATTAAACTTTGAATACAAAATGTACTGGTTTCTTTATTTTGCAACTCCATGAAAACATTTTTCAGTAAAACCCATAATAGAAAACTTTTCAGCAGCAAAAATGGTACAAGGTTGGAGTTATTAATCATTCTCATTTATAACCATAGGAATTTATTTTACCGAACCTTCTTTAATGAAGAAATTTAATTACTGCTATTAAATACTTCTAAAGTGTTACTATTTTTAACTGCATCAAATGTCATGTAAACTCTTTTATAAATATTTAAAACTCAAGTAAACAAATAAAGTACTTTTTAAAACTGCTCTGTAAAAAGATTAATAAATCATTCTTACCAAAGTACAATATACTTTTTAATATTCATTCTTTATTTATATTTTCAATAAATTTCAAAATTGGATTGAAAATATCAATATCCTCCATAAAGAAAGCTTTGTAATGATGATAAAAACGTCGAAAAAACTTTTTATTCGCTTAATTAAACTTTGCGATAACATGAAACGATTGCATGTAAATTGATAAAATTAGGAGGGCATATTTTCTCCATTAATATCTCAAAACCATCACAACATATTTTTGTTAACACTTTTATAATATGTTTAAAGATGGGTTGCTTATGGTAAAACTTTTTTCATTAACATAATTGAAAGTTGATGCAAGAGTAGAAAATATTCCTTAACTCGGGACGAAACGATTGACTGACATGGGTGATTATCTGTACAGCCCATAATTTGAGCATGGAAATTTTTTGAAAAATTAGTTTCGATATCTTGAATAGTTTTTAACCCTCGGTCCCACTTCTGGGTCAAATTGACCCATACATCAACTTTGTTTGTGTATATAACGTACACCTGAATTTTCAGCTTAATATTGTGAAAATTAAAAAAGTTATGAATTTTTCAGTGAAAATTTTTTTTCAAACACTTTTTTTTCGGAAATTTTTTTTTATATGCAATTCATTATAAAATTATTTTTTGAATTTACCAATGCATTTTAAATTAGCTGTAGTATATCTGAGAATTTTTGCAATTCAATCGGACGTATTGGTATAAAATGGTACGCGATCAAAAAGTGCGAGGGTCAAATTGACCCAGTGTAGGGATCTCGATCGAAAAAATAGGTGGTGGGACCGAAGGTTAAAATGTTAAAGAAAGGTGAATGAAATATCAACTAAATGTTAATTAAATAAAGAAATTACGTAAATATTTATGCTATTTCTGAATTTTCATTTTTTACACCAAATACGTAGAATATTATTCAAGATATCAAAAATTCTTGCAATACGTATCTAAAATCTATTGCTACTGACTTGATCCTGTTAAAGTTTGAAGTTCGATTCAGGGTTTGGCTATTTTTCAAATTATACGCTAAATTTGTTGATGGAATCAACTAGGAATCTCTTTCCGATGACTTTCTGCTGTGATAATTTGCAAATTTACAACAACTATACATTATTCAAACGATTTTCATATACAAATTTAAAGTTTGGTTATTTTTCAACGAAAAGCTCAATTTTTTCACGGAATCAACTAAAAATGCCTTGCGATTACTTTTCGCTATGATGCTTTCCAAATTACCAACAATTGTTGATTACTCAAACATTATTCCTAAATAAATGCAGAGTTTGCCTATTTTCAAATAACGAATACGCTGAATTTTTTTTTACGTGATCGTCTAATAATATATATTATTGATGCCTCTTTTGCTATGATAGTCTGGTTTTTCATAAAAAATTTTTCAATAATTAATAATTGTTGTCAATTAGGGAAGTATAAAAAAGAGGAATTAGAAAGAACTTTTCAGTCGATTCCGTAAGAAAATTGAGCCTATTCGTTTAAAAATAGCCAAAATCTGTGTTCGTTATAAAAATTAATTAAATCATTGATAATTGTTGTAAATTTGCAAATTATTGTAGCACAGAGTTATTAAGAAGATACTGCTAGCTAATACCGTGACAAATTGAGCCTATTCGTTGAAAAATTGCCAATCTGTGAATTGGTTTAAAAAAATGTGTTTAAACAATTGCCAAATAGCATATATTTTCAATTAATCGTATGAAACACTAATTTCTCTTACATTTTATACAAAAATATAATAATCAGTCATTTTTAACTGAGTGACTAATTGGATAATAAAATTTTATCATTACACTAATGGAATCAGTGGCGTAACTACGTTTAAAAAGTTTGTGAAGATATTAGATAAAATTAGTGAAGATATTGATTTGTTCTTTAGTAACTTCGATTACCAATATCCAGCATTCTGACGAATTTTCTGGAGTGACGAAATCAATTTTCAATTTTAAATTAAGAAATTTTATTTCCAAGTACTGAGTTTTCAATTTACATATTATAAATTTTATTGGAAAATGTAATTAATTTCATTGAATATGAAGGAGAAATAGGTAGCTATGAAGTTCCAAGAAATTGTACAAAGTTCTAAAAAATTTCAAAAATTCACAAAATTTTGATTTTGAATTTCGGCAGTAATCGGGCAGTCCACCGCTACCAGCGCATTGTTGCCCATCTAGTCTTTTCCTTACTCAGAAAAACCAACATTTCCTTCTTCCATTCCGTCACTCCAGTATTAATCAATTACACTGGAAACTGGATTTCAGTAAACTGATAGGGGAGGCTCTGCTCAGAAAGCGTGACCAAGAATAGGGGGCCGTACCATGGCCATAATCATCGCCTCAGTTCCATCCGGTTGCGTCATACCTTCAAATCCAATAGAAATCGTTAATGCGGCCCTGCCTGCTGTAGGAAAGCAGCTACCAGCGCATTGTTGCCCATCTAGTCTTTTCCTTACTCAGAAAAACCAACATTTCCTTCTTCCATTCCGTCACTCCAGTATTAATTATTTATAATTTATTTATAATTTATAATTATTAATAATTAGTTAGTATTTCGACTAATAGAACATTCAATGTAGGAATCATTTTAAATTGTTAAATAAACATACAAATAACAAAATTAAATAATTAAACTTAGAGTAGAGAAGGCTGATTTTATTTACGTCAACATGATTACAGATAATATATTAAACTTTGTGATCGATAATGAATATGGACATGGACATATGGCATGATGCTCTATACATAATTACTATAAATAGGATTTTATTTAGCAGACTAGTTAAGCAAATACATACTTGGTGATTAGTAAAAAACATATTATTACTCAATAATTCTTTATCAATCATCCACGAAGGAATAGTAAGGAGTGGTATCACCCTATGTGTTCGGTGAGCAGAGGTGGGACAAGTGACATCCAATAATTCGTTAATGCTAGCTACGAATGAAAACTCTTATGCTCCCCCGTGCACATGCGCAGAGCTGTTTTCGCAGTCACATGTTATACCCACTCAATATGTTACCTTTTGACATCTCGATGAACATGTAGGTTACGTTCGTTTGTTTATGTTCGTTCAATACACAAGTTCGAAACTTCAAACGCGTGTTGACATCGTTGGCATGGTAAACGCCAGTGCGCATGTGAACGGGGGAGCATACGAGTTTTCATTCGTAGCTAGCATTAACGAATTATTGGACGTCGCTCGTCCCACTCCCCACTTACAGGGATACTACTCCTTACTATTCCTTCGTGCAATCATCCATTGGATGCAAATAATTACGATTCTCTTATATATCTACCTAAACCTACATTCAGTTTGGCCAAATAAATTGCAAGAAGTTGCATTCCATTGTTTGCATTCAACTTTAAAATCCGCATAAACATGTCGATTCAAATAAAATTTTTTTTGTTACTAAATTACAATATTGAACAAAAAACATTGTGCAGGATATCGCATTATGCAGCAACATTATCAAACACTATATTTTAAAATGTAAAAGTGTTGTAACGAATTTAAACTATATTAGTAACAAAATATTATAAAAACTTACAGATGTTTTTTTATTTCTCAATATAAAAATTAATCAAACAAAGAGATTTGCAATAACTTATCAAATTAATATTCAAGTGGATTATTATATTACTACTTTCAGAAAGTCTCATTTGTTTCTTCTTGAATAATATTAATTATTTTAAACGTGACTAGATTTGAAGCCCTATAAAATAAATAATAAATCTTCAAATAATATGGTAATTAAAAAAAGTGCTTAGTAACTGAACCATCGCCATCATATATCTTAGAAAACAGTGTATAAATTTACAAAGGAGTAATTTTTCAAATAACTGCGCATAAAGATACTCCACTTTGTAAGTGGCGTTTAATACGAAGATTTAATCTCAAATATAAAGTCGCGTTCTGATTAACTAAAATTTTTGGAAATTTTTCAAAATTCCAAATTTGTTATAAAAAAGAAGATATCTCATTCCCGGTAATAATAATCAACATCAAAATCTCATACTCAAATGGTAGGAATGTATGTAGAAGTTGTTAAACCATTCCTTAATAAAGTATCCGACGTGTGCTGATTTCCGGAATTTTTACGATGAGTGCCATACTTATGAGGCTGAAGATTGAGGGGTGGTAAATTTGGATGCTCAATTCTAGTGGGAGAACTGACTC
This sequence comes from Andricus quercusramuli, assembly GCA_932178445.1. NCBI lineage: Eukaryota > Metazoa > Arthropoda > Insecta > Hymenoptera > Cynipidae > Andricus > Andricus quercusramuli. Next base: position 19,835 of record CAKNXH010049144.1, read on the forward strand.
GTGGACGAAGGGTTCCCCTTGGCATAGCATAGAATTCTGAAATTTCAAAGAATAAACTTATCTTTTTTATTTTGACAATATTTATAGTTATGAAATTAAATAATTTTCATGTAAACTTTTTAAAAAAATCATTACAGAAAAAAACCTTACCAGATTCATTTGGTTCTAAAACATCGTCCAGCTGATAATATTCGCTTTTAACAGAAAGAGGTTCTTCGTAATCTACAAAAGCAGTATTATCAAAAGCCTTGTCGTCCTTTGGTCTATGGTG
>CAKNXH010049150.1:0-15407 GCA_932178445.1 Andricus quercusramuli
AATTCTTGGTCAGGAAAAGGCTCAAAGTTATTATGTGCTACTTTCCTCAGAACCAGTTTATCGCCAGAAACGATGTATCTTCGAAATTCGAACAACCGATTCGGATTTGAACGTGGAATGAGCCGAATAAGTTGTAGCACGTCAAAAGAAGTCCAGAAAGGAGAAATAGGCCTGGCAGGAAGAACATGCATGACAGGAAGAACAGGCCTGACAGGAGAAGGCGGTCTGCCGGATGAACGAGGTGGTTGGCAGGCAGGAATACGTTCGCCATCAGGAAACCGGCCGGATCGTAAACTCAATTCTCAAAACAGAAATAGAGGATCAGTTTTGATTGAAGTAAATTCTCATGGGATTTGTACTGATATTTCTGTTAAATAGTGTTATACGTGAATTTATCGGCTATTCATTTTTGTTGCTCTACCTGGTATAATCATGATTGAAGAAAACAAATCTGAAATTTCGAAAACGTTTTTCAAATAGGCACATCTGATTCGAAATAACTCTCAGCTGAAGCTAGTTTATGTTCATTATTCCCATATCTTATCTGATTTGTACCACTCTATATTTTTTATATGATTTTAAATTAATTTTACCGGGTAATAATGCAGGACGAGGTAATTTGGCAGGAGGTGACCTGGTCCTAGTCGACGGAGAGCCGGCACTACTATGAGAAAGAGCAAGATGCCTGTCAGAAGACTGTGGTGTGCGCGAAGAATAAAGTCGGCAACCAGGCCGAGGAGTATCAGGCAAAGCATTGCCACGGTTAAGGCCAAGCCTTGGACCTACTTCTGGATAAACAAATAGTGGATTACATTTTTCTTCATTATGTATTTGTATTTTGGTGTAGCACGGAACTTGTGTGGCAAAATTGTGAGGCAAGATTAAGGGCAACCAGGGAAGCAGATGTTTGATGTCCCTGTGAAAATTATTGAAAATCTGAGCAACATTACTCAGATTGGAAATTTAGCCCGCCGTCGATTTTCTTGGTGACGTCCACTAATTTCTTATCTCTATCCCTTTTGATTTATAAGATAGTAGAAGGAAGGGAAAAGAATGGTTTACGTTACGAGATCAATCAATTCTAGTCTGCCCTGGATTTTTGATCCCATTTCAGAAAAACATGTTGAAGAAGGTACATAGACAAATTTTAGTTAGGATCTTATGTACAGAAATTCAATTGCACTATAGAAGGAAACTGCTTCCTAGTTTACCGTTGCTAGCTTATTATCTAGAAAATAAAAGAGGATAATAATCATCGATAAGTTTGTAACAGCTTTCAAGGTCATTATAATGAAAGATTATTATGCATGCCAATGGAAGGAAAAAAACTTTATACTCATGGTAATAAGTCTCAACAGGTGTTATTTCTATATTGAAAGTCACGTTAATAGACTCTTATGTGAAGTGTATAATATATCAGATAGAACCCTATAGTTGTGTGATCACGAAAAAGTTATCTGATTTTTCGCACAATTCTTAATTTGTTTCTGAATGAATTTTACCAGGTATTGATGCAGGGCGAGAAGTCCTGATAGGGGAAGGAGTCCTGGTAGAAAAATTATGTCTATTTGAAGAAATAGAAGGTGCGCAACGTGGAGCACCTGGAATAGACCCATCATCTCGAGAACACTTGGACTGTGAACTCAAATCTGCAACAAGAAAGAGAGGACATTTTTTGAGTACCTACTGATATGTTAGTGTGTTCTGAACCACATGTGCCAATTGTTTCTGATCAATTTTTAAATTTTTCACGAATGGAAATAACTCGCGCTATTTCAAATAAATGAAAATACTGGCCAGAACCTTCATATATGTAGATAATTTCACAGTAGGAGGAAAGAACAATTTTTTAATCGTACATTGATATGAGATCGAAACTTTCGTTTCAGAAGTAAACGAAAATATGAATACATTTCAACGTTTCGACACGGCTTGTTGTCTTTCAAATTTTAAGTAAAAAAATGTTCTATTATATGCTAAAATTATGTACAAGTACAAAAGAAAAAATTTGAAAAAATGGTCACAAAATTAGAAAAAAAATTGACGTAATTAAAAATAGAGGTGAATGTGGAATTACAGGTCTCGTAGAATGAATATTTGATGATATAATATTTCTGAGGTGTATGATGTCATTATTTGAATACCATATTGATGTCGTAGAAATGTAGATACATTTTTTAAACTTCAGCATTAAAAAACGGAGGTTTAACTAACTAAAGAACTACACGTTAAAACGAAGACATTGGCGAACATAAATTCAAGAATTTGTATCAATTAGCGACGAAAATTATAACCAAACGGCTGACCGATAATACAAAATCTATGGTTAAGACATAAACACACAGAATTTAAATAGAGGAACACAACGCGCCAATGAGGTCGAATTAAAACAAAATAATGCGTCATTAATTAACAATTATCCTGCAATAATTATCCATATATCACGTCACTTCGTTTGTTTTTGGGGGGTGGCAGGTGGATAAACTTGATCAAAGTAGTTGTACTGATTTTAATATTTTACAACCTCAAATAGAAGTTTGGAAAAAAGCAATAGGGAATCGATGTGAATGAAATCTGACAAATTGTTATTTACGAATGACTTGGGAATTAAAGTGATATCACACACAGAAATACACACAAACATATATATATATATATATAACACATTATTATATTCACCAAGAGAATGAAGGACAACAGCCAAGGACAAGACCAGAGTATAAACAATCCTCATTTTTCCAACTTGAGCAGAAACTGAATAATGCGTTAATGAAGAATTTGGCTATCAGTGTAGTTAACGAATAAACTGGTGCTTTATCAGGGGACTTAATATAAAATTTATTCGTTATCTTATATGTTATAAATATTATAGGCATCAAGCTCATCCTCTTACGATAATTAAATTTGATAATTTCGTCTCAAGAAAGGAAGACTTTTGACTGAGCTGAAACTGTTATCACAATTCCCACAATCTTATTTGTTTTAGAGGACGACAGTAAACGACGTAACGAAAAAATAGAAAAATAAATTTGTTCAAATAGAATTCATGTAGATACCATATTGATTCAAATATATGAAGATTTGAATTATGACCATCTTCTAGCTCACATCACAAAATTTCCATAATATCTGAGTCTTCAGAAAACAGAAAAGTAGAGTGAGAGCACCAATCTTGGTACACTCCCCCCCCCCCCCCCACCAACCAATTTTTGGCACCCTCCTTGAGTTTTAATGAAATAATAAGAAAACAGAGATGTGTAGCAATCGGTTTCTTATCTTTTTTCCAAACCTACATACATTTGTTCATAATAATATGTATTCATCTCATGGTGAGCAATGACGTATGTGCTCTGAAATTGAAGAATTCGGCCTGGTTTTCAGAGTGCCAAGAATTTTCAGGTTTACTGCAGGGAATCTATAGATAATTGCAATTTTGAATTTACCCATAGCAACGTGATAAGTAAAGGAAGCGACGACTTTCCTTTTAAAACATTTCAAAATATGGGAGAATTCTGATTAACCAAATAACTGAAATTTAACTATAATTTGTTTAGTAAATAAAAGGGGGTTCCAGTGAATTTTCAATCTAAAACACTGTGTCCAATGCTTGGCGCCCTTTTGCCAAGAACTGACTTAACCCTCATGTTTTTTTATACGTTGGCTCACCGCCCTCCCGGTTTCTCCAATATAGACTTTGCAACAAGAAAAAGGGAATTTATATACTCTCGGATCACTGAGAGCTTCCTTTTGATCTTCAGGGTTGCTGAGAAGTTGTCCTATTTTCGCAGATGGTTTAAATATGGTTTGGATGTTGTGTTCGTTGAAAATTCTCCCAACTGGTTCTGTGATACCTTACATGTTACAAGAAACATTTGATGACCGATGACTTTTGAGATGGGTGGTGGTGGAAGGATGCATGTAGGTAACTGTTTGCATGAGTGGGTTTTCCGTAAACTTCATGTCCTAGGATTCTTTGTGAACTTCATGTCCTAATATGTTATTAGATCTTTTGCAAACTGGTACGTCCAAGTAAGAAAATTTCTCGTTTCGTTCAATTTCCATGGTGAACTGGATATCAGGATGTAATCAACTGATGAAATCGGGAAGCTTGTGTAGTTCATCCAGTCTATTTCGCCAGATGACAAAAGTGTCATCAGCATAACGACACTAAATTTCGGTTCACGTAAGCTTGGATTGGTGGAAGATTCTATTTTTCAGATGTTCCTATGATCCTACGATCAGATGTCTTCTATTAAAAGTATGAGTTCGGAGGGGTAGTTAGGAAAGGATATAATAATACCGATTGTATCAGAAATTGGAACTTCCATTAAGAGAGATCTTACGTCGAAACTTACGAGTTGTCTCGGGGTTGAATCTGAATCTGCTGTATCTTTTCTGTGGATTCAACCCGGTCAAGAGTTGTCTCTCTACGCTAACGAGGTTATTTTAATTATTTTTCCTCAGCCGCTAATAAATATTGAGGTAAATAAAACTCAGAATTTTATACCCTATTAAATGTGCACTGTATATATTATTATATGTATAACACGTATAATTTTTGTGATTGATTTCTTTCTCAAAGCCTGGAGCTCGCCTTAAGCTGCGAATAATTGAGTACTTCACCATGACAGGTTTTTTAATTAGTCATTTCTGTGAACTAAAAACTATCCACCGATGAAAATACATCTAAAAAGTATTTCATAACATGGAGATTTTGGTAGAAAATATATCTTTGCTAGTGAAAATTTTAACTATTTGCTTGGAAATGTAACCCTTTTAGTGAAAGTTCCACTATTTGGCTGAAAATGCATGTATTTTGTTGAAAATTCGTCTTTTTTGGCAGATGTTTCATCGTCTTAGTTGAAAATTTATATCCGTCGCTTCGATTAAAATTATGACCATGATGTTGAAAACATGATTGTTTAAATAACAATTTTTCGTTAAAAATTCACCCTGTTCTTCCTATCTCGAGTCTTTTTGACCGTAAAGTATGATAATTTAATAGTGTTAAATATTCTAATGTAAATATCATAGAAAGAGAAGCTCGAGGACCATGTTGTATTTAATCTACAAGATAACAATTATAATATACGTTCTCTAATCTAATCGAGCACTAGAATATTCGCTTACCATATTGTTAACCAAATTTCTCATTAACGCGATAATCAGTTTTTCACATTACTTGAAAGATGAGGATCATATATACTACGGTACCATTCTTGGTAGTTATCCTTCATTTTATTGGTAAATATAATGATATAATATATCTCTAATATCAAGCAAGTTTTTGAGCTGCGGTAATAAAGCAAATGACAATTTGTCGGATTTAATACGCATTATCTCTTGAATGCTTTTTTCCGAAATTTATTTACATTTAGAGGGAATGAGGACAAGTTTCATATGAATTTATTACGGTTGAGTACAGAGTATGTTCTAAAAAATAGATTTACAAAAGTTTGAATGTGATATTCTGATTATAAGTACCTGAAACCAAGTTGAGGCTATTTCCCCCCGTTTTCTTCACCAAGAAGTAATATACCAATTAATTTTAAATCAAAAGAGTAGTATTTTTTATATTATAAATTAAAGCTTCTTGGTGTCCTAACCTGAATTTCTACTTTATCAATCAGCTATCAGTGTTTTTACATAGATGATCACACAGATTATTTTCATTTTGACGTGAGTCATATGATATTCAAATAATGACTTTATATACCTCAGCAATCTTCTGTTCAAAAATTTGTATTCTCCTGAACAGCTCACCTTGTATTTGCTTATATAAATATTTATCTTCTACTGGCGTTCAAGTTCCAATTGTTTCTTCAATCTCTTAATATTGATGATAGTTGTTTAAAAAGTTTCCTTCTGTATATGGTACTTAATTCAGCAAGCAAAAAAAAACTTATTTGATTTTAGAATTGCCACAATAATTTCATGATAGACCTACATAGTAGTATTTAAAAAAAAACTTATCCTCTGTTTCTTGTTGCAGAGCTAAGTTCACAGTCCGAGTCTTCAACCAATAACGACTCTATTCCAGGTGGCCCACATTTTACAGCTTCTCATTTTTTCGGCAGACAACATTCTCCTGCCAGGACTCCTCCTGTTACCAGGACTTATCATCATACATCATTACCTGGTGAAATTATTTCAAAAACACATTAAGAATAGCGGAAAAAATCAGGGAACCTATTCCCATAGGGTCCCAGTTTAGATTTCACCAAAACAAGGAAGGCTTTTTAAAATTAGGTCGTTTGTACATAAAGACGCTCACTGATAAAGAAAAACCAATTTGTTCACCTACTCAATAGAACAACAATAAGAACACTTGTATTGGATTTAAATTTATGAATGCTCAAATATGAAGAGAATGCAATAATTAAACTTTTCAGTGCTATTAACTAATTTTTAGCATAATAGTGAGATGGTACCCTATAGTGTACTGGAAATTAATTACTATACCTTCCTCAATAATTTTCCGTAATTTGCAATCGGAAATCTGGGCTGATCTGCAGTCGATTGATCTTGTTACGTATGGATTAAGAAGAATGAAAAAAAGGCGGAAGTAACCGAGAAAATCGACTGCAACCCCACCTACATTCCCAGTCCTAACGCATCTAGTCCATGATATACTGACATACACATATGTACCAAAAACAAACACAAACACTGTAATCTCCTATTTGTTCTTGCAGAATTCAGTACGCAGTTCCAGTATTTTCCTACTGGCGATGCTTTGCATGATACTTCTTGCCCTATTTATCGCTCTTATTCTTCTCGGAGACCTCAGTCTCCTGGCAGGGATCCCAGTACTTCACTTGGAAGGCCCGTGTCTCCACGAATCAGGTCCAGATCTCCTCCTGCAAGATTTCCTAGTTCTGCATCATTACCCGGTAAAACTTATTCACAATCTTATAAATAATAAACTGGTTCAAATGAGAGAAAATATTGGCACAGTGAGTCACAACTAACGTCAATCAAAAGTACGTCGAAATCAGATGTTTTCAGATGAACAAATTTTTAAAATTTCAAATTCCTTTCTTTTTTAATTTATGACTCCTTTTTGGTTGACACTGTTCGTGAGACTATACCCTGAATAACAGAGGAACCAGGTAAACCTACGGAAAATAATATCGGCAAAAGGCATATCACATTGCTTGAAAAAACTATCATCGAAATGTAGTACCACCATGTACCTTAAAAAAATCCTCTATTTCCGTTTGCAGAATCAAGTTCACATTTCAGCTGTTACCCTGTTGGCGAAAATATTCCTGGGTGCGCACATTCTCATTCTACCCGAAGACGTTATTCTCCTGCTTGGCCTATTTTTCCCCCCAGTTCTCATTCAGACGTATTAGAACTTATTCGGCTTATTCCCTGTACGAATCCGGACCAGCGATTTGAATTTCGTAAATACATTTTTCCTGCTGACCGACGTATTCAAAGGAGAATAGGACATAATAAATTCGAACCTTTTCCTCGCCAAGAATTTACTGTTGTATCAACAGCCAATGGTGACATTCTTGCAACATTCGAAGATGATACTGGTTTTCTTCGTGGAATATATAGTAAAAGTGAGAAAAGGGTGAAAATTAATATGAGAAGCGGCAAAGCCCGGACACTAAAGCCAGAAGAAATGAAGGAATGTCCAGTTGGCCAGCGAATTCAACAACAGAATTTTAGCATAGTGTATGCGTGATCCTCGATCAATTACATACAGTAAAAATTTAATTTAAAAAATTGTAAACAATGATATTATGTTGTTTTTGATCTGAAATTGGATGAACCTCTTACATGTAAGTTATACTGAATTAAAAATCGTATGTATTATGGCTCTCAAAGTTTCAGTCTTCCATCAATTTCACGGTCATTTTTTTTTTTGTAATGAATGAAAACAATTTTCGTGTGCATCTTTTTCGTGATTATATCAGCAAAATCGATACAGAAATATCTTTATATGATGAAAATAAGAGGGATCATAACATATGTAGGACAATCTTTTTAGTGAAATAATAGTATCATTGCAAAAACTAGAGATCTCTTTTTAGTAGAAGGTCTTCTTACATTATAGTTTGTGACGTGGTATTCTATACCACGTACAAATGGATTACTTAATCATGCCCAATCGACTTAAATTCAACTTGAAAATAATAAATAAATTATTCCTGGTCGAGCACAGAATCCATTTATGAATTTTAATAGGGCGAGAGCTTCGAGAGGGATGGCCTGTTGCCATTAAACAAACCCTTCGAGGCCTAGGATTTGTTATTTCCCGCCGCTCACAAGCCGTCACCAGACTGGGGGGATACTAATAATGTTGGAACGAAAGACATTTATTAATGCCTTCGAACTTGTATTTTTTTGTTTATTAGACGCTCAGGGGCGGGGACCCGGCCACTACACTGAACCATCCACACGATCAATTCACGAATTCACGACCGGGTAGTCGTCAATCAACATCACATATTATACACTTCAGAAACACAACACTCTCGTTCTCTCTTGCTCACATCCACTGGGAGGAAGGAGGATACACTAATAAAATGTGGTGACGCAGGAGCAGTGCCACCAACTCGTGTTGTTTTGAACTGTCAAAACTTCAGCAGTCGTTCATAAGTGGGCGCGCACGGTAGGAGGGGTGCGCTTGACAAGTGTTTGCGTCGCGCCGCGGCGCAGGTTAACAGCGTGACTCGCCACAGACTATGGACTAGGCTAGTAAGAGCACTAGACAAAATGGCGAGTCACCATAGGACGATACTGTGAATGCGCCTTCACACAGGTTTTCGCTTAATGTAGTTGCGTGTGTAGGTGCGCAACCCATGGCCTACGCGCCAAAAATCGGACTCGGCGTGGTCTTGGTCATTCTGCGTTCGACCATAGGCATGCTTGCCACTTCCTGCGAGAATTCTTACATTTGACGACGCTGAGGCACACACTGGCCAACAAAATTACATTTGGTTGTTTGGGCGTAAAATAAATAAGCCGAAAAGTTGTTGGGCGTGAAGCCCGTATTGTTGGACGGAAAATATTTAATTGGAACGAAGCCACATAGGAAATAAATCTTGAGGTATGTCTTCTCATTTCGCCCTTGTGTAAATTCAGTGTGGGGTCGTGGATTCAGTGTGGTGGGAACGCGCGTCAATTCTAAAAGTGAATTAGGTCAGGTTTCAAGTGGTTAAAACTTTAAATGTCGAGTCAGTGTGGGGAAGACTTGAGAACTCGATCATCCAGGATGGCGGTCACCTTCCTTGACCTTTCTTGTCATTAATGGGACGCCATGCTGGAAGGTCGTGAATGAACCATTTAATTGAATGAGTTCTCAACATAAAATTATAATTAGGAGTCTGGGTGTCGGGGAGCATTAGACCTAGCTAGCAGGAATAGAAATTCCGGAATTAAGTAATGGATAAGTTATAACAATGGGCAGATCTTATTGAAAATGGGAGTGCTGGGGAAATTGAATGTTCTCATCACCAATAGTTAGCCACGCAAGTGAAGTAGGGCGTAGGATTAATAAATTAAATTCAGTGAGAGTTAATCCTTGTTCAGAGTCATCCAAAGTGGCGGTAACCCCACATGACCTTGACTGCCATCAGTGGTCCACCACGTTGGAGGGTTGTCGAATCTCAACTGTTGCATGTTGATTTAACTCATTAGCGATCATCCAAAATAGCGGCAACCTCACCTGACTGTTCATGTCATTCCTGGACCACCATATTGGAGGGTCGTGAATTTTAGACTAGTATAATTATGTTCACTGATTTTGATTATTTTTGCGGGATTTCTGATTGAGCATGTGAGGCATCCATGGCCGTGAATAAAAATATATTTTGTTACCCGTATTTGATGCATTAATTCTAAATGTGTGAATATCATTTGTCAATCCTTGTTCAGAGTCTTCCTAACCCTGCCCCTCTCTGTGTTGGGCTAGTGGGGGAAAAATGAAATAATGTGTGGTGGTTCGAAGCTACTGCTTTAAACCAGTAATTCTCAAGTCAGCAAGGGGTAAAGTAATTTGACCGAATTGAATTCGCGACCTTTTGTTCGTTTAGGGTTGTAAAGTTGACAAACGACCTGGCGCCCTTCAGGCATTAATAAAATCAATCCAAATTAGGTTGTTTGGCTAATAAACCAATAAGTCATTAGTCTGCAAAGTCAGTTGGCCAATAAACCTTTAATAAAATAATATCAATAAACCTTAATGAAAGATTCAAGCAGAAAATAAGGTTATAAGTTATATAGAATTTTTATGGTCAATGTGATATCTTATTCAGATTTCACTGAAGAGTGCTAATATAAGTGAGCCAAAAAGTGCTTTTCATAATAATTTGAAGACGATAGGAGGTCTTCAATAAACTACGTTATCATTTTAATCCTTAGATAAAACCTAAACTTTCTTAATTTTATGTAGATCATGGCATTCAAATCTTGTCATGCTAGCTCAAAGAAACAATGATTTGGATTAAAATCTGTAAATCCTTGTATATACTTGCTTGTTAAATATTACAAGTACGATAAATTTCCACAGGAATTACAGGAAATAATTACATTTGTCGATCAGTTGAGCAAATTTTGTACTTTCATTTATATATTTGTAGATAGTGGTATTTCATTGTAGTTTGAATATTTTAGAAGAAGGAATACAAAAATTTACCAATTTTCAATTGAAAATTTGTACTCATCCAACATAGGATGCTAAAATAATTGAAAATCTGCCAGAAGAAAATTTCGCGTCAAACTGCGCAAGTAACTGCTATTAAAAAAAACTTTCACGTTTGAACTCTAGAATATTGAAATATAGTACAACAATATTGTTGTACTATGTTGATATGCGACAACATATACTCCCCGTGTGGAAGAATTTTGTGGCAGTCTTGTATTATGCTAAAGCCAGTACAGTTTTTCTCAAGCCTGTCGCTCTTTTTTGTGTAAATAACGTGTGTCTGTCTATTTTTTTCTCTTAGCTGATGTCGTCTGTCCAAAAATTAAATTTTTTTACTATTAATGTTTTTTAGGAATAAAACAAAAACTACATGTCCTATAAAAAAGTGATTGATAACAAATTTGTAGATCTTTTCTGGGTGCACCATTTTTGTTGATTCATTTTTTTTTCTTATCTTGCAAAGTTCGACCGCGAAATAGAATTTTTGATTTTGCATTACATTCCTTACGTTCAAAGGTTTTTTAAAAATATATAACATCCGAGTGTACACCATATATCACCAAAAATTATGTCATAGCAATTTTCTCAATATTTGTCACCCTATGTCCAAAAAGAACAAATTTCAGACTGCAAATAAAAAATTGTGCAATCGAGAAAGAATTGATCACGGTCATCGAAATTAAAACCCTCGAACTCTTGAAGATAAAAATTTGTTTACTTGAAGTTATGAAGACCCAACTTCGAATTAGAACACTCGAAGTGGAATACTTCTGAATTTTAAACTTTTGGAATGAAAGCTTGAAAAATTTTTCATCCAATCGCTCAATAATTTTCGCGTAGTTCAGATTTATTTTCTGAAAACTTTTCAATTGAAAATTTCTTAATCAAAAATCGTTAGACTGCAAAATTTTAAGATTTCCACATTGTACAGTAGAAATTTAAAAAAAAAATGGAAATCCAAGCTACCATTTCCAATGTTATGAATCGAAGAATAAATCAAAATTTTTTTAAAAATTACATTACTTCAAGCAATTTTCATTGGAATCTTTTCAAATATTCACTTAAAAAATTTTTTGAAAGAAGATCAATAAAAATTTGCCATGAATTTAATAATAATATTATGATCTTCGAACTCGAATTTTTCCTACAATTTTTTGAAAATCCTGCAAAAGTAAAAAAAAAAATACCTCAAAATCATTCAGATGCCTCTTTGAAAATTTTGGAAATTTTATTAAATAGGGCGAATGTGCCAGTGGTCAGACATTCTTCAAATTGACAAAAATAGGTTAAAAAAAAAGATGTCAATGTCTTTCATATAACTGAACTATTATAACATTATAAAAATCTGTTTAAAAGAAAATGAATATTCGTCCAACCACTGGTAAATGTCCGGAGACTGGTGCACTTACCTTATTTTTTCACAAATTATTTTTTGATGAAAAACATCTCAAAAAATCTACATTGAGTTTTAAATGTTTTGAAATAATTTCACGTTTTAAGTTATTTTTGAGTATTTTTAATACTTGGAAATATATTTTGAACTTACTTGATTATTTTTAAAATTAGTAATTGTTCAACTGTAATTTTTTATTTCAAAAAATTTACATTCAAATATTTTCAAACATTATCTTGAAATTATTTTTTGAGAATGAAAAATCATTTCAAATCAGCCCAACAAAATTAAGAATCTTTCTCTATTTTCCCTAAACCTTAAAAGACCTTTAAAAAGCTTCACAATTTTATTTCGCAATCTTCAAAAATCTAAATTTGGTTTGTCGTTTTCGAAATCATTTCCAGTTTTAAAATAAGTTGAATCTTCTAAAAACTTGTAAATATCTCATTAATAACCTCAATTTTTTCCAAATTGATAATTGTTCAATTGTTATTTATGAATCAAAATTCAATAATGTCGCTTACATATTAAGCATTTCTTAAATGGAACAATTAAAATTGTAATGTTTAATGTTTTAATTTAACACTCTAAAATATGAATGATTTATGGCTTTCTATTTAAAATGATCCAGTTTGAAATTGTTTTGTTTTTTGATATTTGATTTATCATTGCTCATTTTAGATGAAAAGTATAATATTGCTAAATATTCAAAAAAATGTTCTCCCTAATTACAAAATTTCAAATGAAATGGGTTAAAAATCGAATATTTTAGATTGAAACAATATTTGAATAGGATTTGAAATTGAACTTTCACCTTGAAAATTAAATTATTTTTGCAAAATTTGCGTTTTTAGGTAGAAACTTAATATTCTTGGTTGAAAATGCTTCTCTTTTTAGTTGAAAATTTAAACATTTGTTTAAAAATTCAACTATTTTATTAAAATCATTCTTTTAAATGAAAAATTCAACTCTTTTAATAAAAATTGTTTTTTTGCAGTTTAAATGAATCTCTCATGGTATGAAAGCCATCCTTCTTGGATGAAAATTCACGTTTTTTAGGTCCAAGTTAATATTTTTGTTAAGAATTCAAATTCATGGGTTAGAAATTCAACTTTCCTCTAAGATATCCTCTTTTGGTAGAAATTTCATGTTTTTTCATCTGAAATTGTAATTCTTTTTTGGTTTCCGCCATCGAAAATGTTTTGCAAAAATCGGATGTTCCAATTTTACGCTAAACGACTACAGATACATAACAGAAGTTCAAGAGAAGAATTCTGCCGTACAAACTAAAAAGATACATAAGTCCAATCTCACTCGAACTGAGAAAATCGAGAAAAACTGTTTGCCCAAAGAACTCTAATATCGAATAATATTTTTAATAATCTATATACACTATTAGGGTAAAAATACTGTGCTCTTTCATATTTTGCAATAAAAAATTGATTTTTTAAACAATTTCTATTAGAAAATGGACTTACGTATTTTTAATAGTCACGAAAAGTCGAAAATACAAGGCAAAAAGAACACAAAGTCACTTGCGGACAGTGCCTTTATCGCATAGATCGAGCGCGGCCTCGAAATCCAACAGAAAAACATACGTAAGGGACACTATGTAGGGTGGTGGGGGTTGGTCCTAGTGTCATATACAATATCGATCAGCTTATTCCAAATATCCTGATCTTCGCATGAAATAGTATTTGCGCTGTTTTATTGTTATTAATATAGTGCCAAAAAAATTAATTTTTAGTAATAAAATAATTTTTTAAATGAAAATAAACTTGCTAAAATAAAATACAATAACAAATTAAGTAGAAAAACATATTATCCAATAGGAGTATTTTGTGGTGATTGTCCAAATTTGATCGTTGAATTCTTGATTTATTTTCAGGATTTCTGTAAATTGACTTGATTATTGAACGTTAAATGGGATTTTGAATTTGATTTTAGTCTGATTTAAAATTCTTGAATTTCAACATATTATCCATCAAATGAATTCTAATTATTTTAATGAATTCGAATGGCGTAATGAATTTTGTCGAATCTGATGTACGTAAACTAAAATTGTGTTAACAATTTGTGTTTTAAAAAAAGGAAAAATCAGATTAGTTTTTATGAAAAATTATCTTTTAATCAAATGCTCTAACTGAAGATTAACTAATTTGTTATGTCTACTTATGTCTACTGAATTGTCCATGGGAAAATTAAAGTTTTTTTGATGCTTTACAAAAAAGTTTCTTACATTGTTATATCTTACTTGTGAGAAACAATGTAAGCAAAAAAATACAGGATATATATTATGGTGTTCGAAAAAATGGCTATTTTGTCTAGTTTGACTGAATTACTAGATGAATTGATAATACCTAAATTATCACAAAAAATTAATTTTGCTTTAAGGCATCTGAATTTTTGTAGATAAAGTGTAATTATTGAACCCAACTAAATATTTAAAAGTCATCCGTTTTACGTAACTTCAATTTTGCAGAAGGGGACAAAAAAGGATATAAATTATTGCAGTAAACCATTTAATTAAGGTTTTGGTGAATCAAAATCACATTGTTGATTATTTTAATAGAAAGTATGAATAACGAAGTATATTATTAAATATCTGTCGTACAAGTATGTACGTTTTAATAATCGACGCATCTCAGATTTAAATTATTTTTTAATAGTAAATAATTGCAAAAGGATTAGTCGCACTAATTCTCATATAAATCTCGCTTCTTGTTAATGTGAATATTATGCATTTGCGGCTACTTAACATTTAGAAAATGTAGTAATTTAAAACTTATACATATCTTGAGATATTTTATCATATAAGAAATTGATTAAAATTCATTACAAATTTATTATAACTTGAAATATTTTGAGAGAGAGTCTGAGACGTATGGAATTCGACACTAATCGAAATTGTACAATAGGGTGGTCCAAAAATGCATTGCAAAATTTTTTTTCACCCTAGAGGGCAAGTAATAAATTATGGTAAAAACTTCATGTTATTGTTTATACAATTAATTCTTGTTTTTTTCTTCAAATTTCCTTCAAATTGAGTATGGATGGTTTATATCTTCTTTGGCGCATTATTAAATAAATCATCAAAGTCATAATAAAATTTGAATTATAAAAGTGCAATAGTGCAGTTATCATTGCTTTCTTCATATTTCTTCATGATTAGACTGCATATGAAATGGATTTAGATTATATTTCATTATAGCATTTTAAAGTCTTATTAATATCAATCTGACATGCTGGAAGACAGAAAAAATATATATTAAAATATATTTACGAAGATAATTCCATGTTTAATATTTTATATTATTGATCCACATTTTTTAATAAAAAATTGCTTTAATA
>CAKNXH010049152.1:5691-17846 GCA_932178445.1 Andricus quercusramuli
GACCTACAGCTTAAGGTGGGTTCCGAACCACCAGAACCTCGGTAAAGGTACATAGAAAAATTTCAAGAGGTACCGGCTCAGGGATCGACCCCGGACCTCTGAGGTGAAGTCCGAGCGTCTAAACAACTGAGCCACCGATTATTTTTTTTCATACTTTTTCTCGGATGAACCCGGTTTTTCGTCATAGCCACGGACTAAGTCAAGTGACTGATGAGATCAGGATGTTATAAGTTATTTCAATACGTTGTTTGAAATCATTTACGATGATGTTGTAGGTACAAAATTAGAAGCATGATGTAGTTTGCAGTTTGGCTTTGCCGCTGTTATCCTTACACAGCGGCTGTGAGTGTTGAAGGTGACACCAGTCGCCTCTGGATGCTTTCTTAGAGCTACCATGTATCACGCCATAGGTTCTTAGTCACTTGCTTCCTGATGGTCAAGGAAGTTTCTTACAATGCGACAGGTGTTTAATAAAACCGCCGATTATTATTATTATTATTTAGAGAAGTTGTAGGCTCCGGAAGCTTCGATCATGATTCCTTAAAGCAACCAATCCCAAAGCTACTGGAACGTGTACGTCATCCGCTTCTGCTCCTTCTGTCCTAGAAGGTAAGCAAGAGCGGGAAATTTACGCGTGATAACATCGGGCAACACTGTTCCCTGGAGTCAGGTCTCTAGCCGCGGATGACCTTACACGGCAGACAAGACAGTTGGAGATGAAGGTTTCACCTCTGGATACTTTTTTAGAGCTACCAATCTTTGTAGAATTTAAGAGGAACAGTGTTGACGGACCAGATGGAGTGATCCCAGGAGAACAGCCTTTTGCATCCGGTTCGCGATGAAATGAGCCTGACGCTGGCAAGCCGGAATCTTGTTGAGTTGGCTAATAAATGAAGCTTTCATACCTCCAAGGCAGCCGATTATGAGAATTATAAGATGAACTTTGTAGCCTTGGTACAGCCTACTCAGCTCGAAAAGAAGTGCTTGATATTTCGCCTGTTTTTCTCCCTTCTTTGCCGTGATATTACCATCGGCTAATGCCGAGAATTCAATCACGTAAATGATCTTGTTCTTCAGATCTTGGAGGACAATGTCAGGCTTCGTAGCACTGATACGTTGAGTGGTGGAGAATGAGAAATTCCAGCAGATCTTACACTGATCATTCTCCACAACTGACTCGAGTTCCCCCTGGGCGTATGGCAAGACGGGCAATAGATCAACACCATAGAAATGCCTAAGATGGTAATATATCACTTTTAGAGCTGCATTGTGTCTCTCTATGTACGCGCAGCGTGCATATTTAGAGCACCCACTGAGAACATGCCCAAGTGTTTCAGGCTCTTGCTTGCACGCTCGGCAGTTGGTATCGCGTACAGGTACATTCATTATGCGCTCGCGGTAAACTAAGGTGTCTATGACGCCGTCTTGACAGGCAAAAAGAAATCCCTCGGTCTCCGATCTCAATCCAGCAGACTTGAGAAACATGTTGGACAGACCCATCGAGAGCTCTTCTCTACGTAGGATGCCGTAGAATATACCCCATATATTTTTAGCTAGAGCCAAAAACACCCCTAGAATGGGGTTAAAATGAGATTAAGCAACGAGCATAGTTGTTGCATATTAATCAATCGAATTATACAAATTTTCAAGTGTATAGCGCATAAAATTGATTTGAAACACCCCTCCCCACCTACCCCACCTACACGGAAAAAAAATCTCATTACATTTTATAGAACTAGTCCTATAGTAGAGGATACGACGGGTAGTTTATTAAAAGTTAAAATCTTCTTGATTTTACATTGCATCGAACTATTCTACAAAATTTAATACAGAGTTCTCTAAAATGCGAAAAACGTAGAATAGTTCTAGAAAATATAAAAGTCCAGCTAATATACAGTCTACATCGGAGAAGTCTCGAAACTATAGAGAACAGTTCTATAAAATCATGGCCGATTTTTAGCCTAAAAAAAAATGTTTTTTATTATCATTATGCTTTAATATTTGTTCACATATTTAAGTACATAATTTATTTACTATTACACAAACAATCACTACACAAATAGTCGCACGCTATTAAAATTATTATTCGCTGTGGGCTCGAACCCCCTACCTACGCATTCGGAGCTCCTGAGAAAACCTCGCAGCTAACATAACTTGTAGTATAAAAAAAAAATCTAAAATATAAGCTACAGCTGTGAATGGGTGTTTGACAAATTTTTTTGATTTGAAAATTCTAGGTTAATGATTTCGGAAATTTGAAATTTCTGGAGTTTTATATTTATAATGTCAGTAATTTCAAGAATATCATATTTCGAAAATTTAGTTTAAAATTTAGGTAATTACAAATTTCGGGATCTTTAACATTTCTAAATTTTTGAAACTTTAAATTTCGAACAAATTTTTAATCGCAAATTCTTTTTTGGTTATAAATTCTAGTAGGTTCAAGATTAATAAGATGTTATGTAGCTATATAGAATAAGTTTATATAAGTTATATGAAATTAAAGGCTTGCATTGCAAATAATTTTAAAAGTTGAATTCCCAATTCTATATTTTTTGAATCGATTAAACAAGATATAACATGGGAAAATTTGAATCTATTTCAATTTTTAACGTTGAAAATTAAAATCTTAAGTTTTCCAATAACCGACACATCTCTAAATGGCAAGTCCACTACCCGGGTGCACCGGAACGTGCACCAGGTCGTTCAAGACGTCATCTACGAGAACTTTTTTAGAATCTAAATTGTGTCAATAGCCAAACTAACTACCATTAAGAAAATATGAGAGAAAACAAAGTTTTCATATTTTTATTTCGGTCTTACGATACATTTAGAAAAAATTAAAAAAAGAATTCGAGTCAAAATTCCTTTTTATTGACGTTTCGGCCTCATCTGTGGGCCTTCATCAGAAAGAAACATCTTAGAGAATAATCGAACTCAATCATGAATATACGTCGAAGCGAATGACAAAATTTTAAAATTTTGTAAAGTCAGATCATTCTGAAGTTTCAAAAATCATTATGAAGTTTGTAAAAAAACATCAGTTTGTTAGCTGTTTCACAGCGTTTTAATTATAAAATATGAACCTTTTTTAACATATTGAGAAAGTTCCTTGGACTTTATAGTTTCCCAATACTTTTTTTACAAACTTAATATTTTAATTTTCAACGCGTGCTAATGTTCTCTAAGACTTGAATTCTTTTTTTTTCACGCGGGAGCGATGCGGAAAAGTCGCTGCCTGCGCACAGTAGCGACTGCGCAGCTACATTTTACAGAACTGAAGTCTATAGATCTCAGATTGAAGTAGTTCGCAAACACTCAATACTTCGAATCGAATTTCTATGAGATTTTTCAACATTTTTTGAAGAATTTTTCTATACATTTGACTGAATTGAGGTATTTAAACCTTATAATTATGTGATTACAAACTTTCAATACCTCAATTGTGATTTCTACGGAAGTTTTCAGCATTCTTTCATGAATTTCTCTATATATTTTATTAAACTTTTTCAAATCGAAGTTCAATATAAAGTTTACAGAATTCTTGTAGAGTTATTCTAGGTTAGTTCTATATTAAATCCTGAAAGTTATATAGAATATAGAAAATTTGTTCAAGGTTCGCTCTCATCCCCGACTCTTGTAATACTTCAAGAAAGTGTGATGAACTTTTTTTTTCCATGTACCCCCTAACCCAGCTAAACCCTAAAAACCACCTCCACCAAACGACAAGCAGGCTAACCCACCTACGCCTGGAGACAGCGAGTTTAGTCGCCTATTTCTTCGAAATAATTATATTCGACACCGACGCGTGCTAACCCACGTACCCCCTAACTCACCTAACACCTAGAAACCAATCCTACCAAACCACAGGCAGGCTATCCCACCTATCATGGGAACCGGGAGTTTAGTCGCCTATTTTTTTGGAATGATTACATTCGACACCGCAATCGTGCTAACCCACATACCCCCTAACTCACCTAACCCCCAGAAATGAATTCTACCAAACCACAGGCAGGCTAACCCACCTACCCCTGGGAACAGCGAATTTAGTCGCCTTTTTTTTAAATAATCACGTTCGACACCATAAGCGTGCTAACCCACGTACCCTTCAACACACCTAACCCCTAGAAACGAATCCTACCAAACCACAGGCAGGCTAACCCACCTAACCCTGGGAACAGCGAGTTTAGTCGCCTATTTTATGAAATAATTACATTCGACACCACAAGCGTGCTAACACACGTTCTCTCTGAATCACCTAACCCCTAGAAACCAATCCTACCAAACCACAGGCAGGCTAACCCACCTATCATGGGAACAGCGAGTTTAGTCGCCTATTTTTTTGAAATGATTACATTCGACACCACAAGCGTGCTAACCGACGTCCTTTGAACTTAGGGGTAGCTTCTTTCAACTCTTTAGGGGTAGCTTATTAGTATTACGTTTGACTCAGGATACTTACCTGTCTGTGGTTTGGTAGGATTCGTTTCTAGGTGTTAGGTGAGTTAGGGGGTACGTGGGTTAGCACTCTTGTGGTGTCGAATGTAATCATTCCAAAAAAATAGGCGACTAAACTCGCGGTTCCCATGATAGGTGGGTTAGCCTGCCTGTGGTTTGGTAGGATTCGTTTCTAGGTGTTAGGTGAGTTAGGGGGTACGTGGGTTAGCACGCTTGTGGTGTCGAATGTAATTATTTCAAAGCAATAGGCGACTAAACTCGCTGTTCCAAAGGCGTAGGTGGGTTAGCCTGCTTGTCGTTTGGTGGAGGTGGTTTTTAGGGCTTAGCTGGGTTAGGGGGTAGGTGGGGTAGGTGGGGAGGGGTGTTTCAAATCAATTTTATGCGCTATACACTTGAAAATTTGTATTATTCGATTGATTAATATGCATCGACTATGCTCGTTGCTTAATCTCATTTTCACCCCATTCTAGGGTTGTTTTTGGCTCTACCTAAAAATTTATGGGGTATATGAATTTTTTTTGACCTCGGATTCGGATTCGGCGATAAAAAATATATAGGGATGCATGGGTCTGGTACAGGGATATGAAACTTCATTTTTTTGTGGGGCTGTGATATTAATGGGTCGTTCTATACCTCAACTAATCGAGACCTATATACGGGCCTCCAAATTGCCCTCAAAATTTTTATTCGATCGATAATATCTTCTCTTCTGCGTGTGGATTTGAAAATGCAAAAATGTACTAAAAAATTCGAAAACATTTTCCTGTGGCCCAAAAATATTAGATTGAATTTCTTAAGGGTACAGTTTCTGGTATTCGATAACAATATAAAATTTGAAATTAAATATATAAATCTGTGTTCAAGTCAAAACAATTTTTAAATACTGTCCAAGAAAACAAGTTTTTTGGATTGTGTTAAGTTCACAATGTTTTGAAAAAATGCAAACATATTTAGCTGGCGATTTTTTTCTAATTTTAGGTGCCCAAGAACTCCCAGAACATAATATTAGATTTTTGGGATCGGAATAACTTTACGTAAAATATAGATATAGGGGAAATATTTGCCATATACGTGCGTCAAAAACTTAAAAAAATAAGGCCATCCTCATATAGTTATCTATAAATTCGCTGAATTTCACAAAACTTAAGAGCTGCCAATTGCTAATTCTCTAGTTCAGCAATCTCGCTTTTGTATGAAGTTATAGGGTAGAGTGTACTAAAAAAAATTTCATGAAAATAATTTTAATGAAGCGTTTGTTTTGCTTTTACATAAATTTTGAGAAGGCTAGAAAAACTACTTTTTCTTTATCCCCTAGCCGAGAGTACGTCTTCCCGGCCGCATTTCTGTCCGGGAACAGTGGCTTTCGCGACCTGGTAGAATTAACGCGATCTCTGATTGGCTGCGAGATTTTTGTGGCTCGCTGATGTAGCAACCTGACGTAGCAACGCTCAGAATTCTATTATTCTATACTTAGCCTCCGAAAAATATTTATTTTGACAGGTGAATGGCAAAAAGAGAGAATCGGTTTGTTCAACCTCAAAACGATGAAGAAGTTTAGGAAAGAATATAAAAAACAATAACAAATAAAAAATTACGAAAACATAAAATAAAAGATGTGTTTTTGATACCCGCCCCGACCAGCAAAACCTCGGCTCCGCCTCGGCTTTGCAAAAGTCGGGCGGGCGACCGATTCCCATGCATCCGCTCAGCTGACCGAGAGCAGCAGCGGCGCTGCGCGAGATGGCCGGGAGCGCGTGCTGAAGCAGGCCACAAATGAAAAAGTATGCGAGCTAGCAGCTGACAACGCATTTTATTAATTAACTTTAATTATTAAACGTACTTTCGGCTGGGGATGAAGAAAAATAGTATACGACACACGGCCAGAAATATTGGATGCCCTAGCGTGCGTGATATGAGGCCTCGGCTTCGCCTCGGCCTTCATATCACACACGCCCGGAAATCCAACTTTCTGGCCTTGGGTCGTAATATACTATTCATGAAATTTAACATTTTCAGGTCAATTACATAGCTGTCCAAACTTTATATGTAAACATTATATAGAAATTCTTACATTTAACCTTGTACAAAAAATCCTTAACACTAGTAGTACCAGGCTGGGTCAATTGACCCCTTTCGATTTTTAAAGTGGTGAATCTCCTCAGCGGTTGCTTGCAGAGGGATGGCGTTTTGTGCCTTTTAATTATTTATAAATAGGAGTATTTGAAAAATTTTTCCGAAATATTGGATGCGCACCTTGAAAAAAAATCGAGCTTTTATAGTTTGTTACAGGCAGGTGTCAATTGACCCCTATCGCGTTTTGGTTGGTATTTCATTACAAAACATTTTAGGTTCCGCAAAAAAATTGGCCCTTTTCGTGGAATAATGTTGAAAATGTGAATTTGTTTACAACTAGTTTTAAAATAATCACCAATTGTTGTTAATTTGAAAAAATGACAGCAAGAAGTCATTAGAAAGACATTTTTGGTCGATTCTGCAAAAAATGGAGCCTATTCATTGTGACATATGAAAACTGTGTATTTGTTTATGGAAATTGTTTAAATAATGCTGCCAAGCAGCAGATATTTTCAAATAATCATAATAAGGCATATATTTGTCTCATATTCTATATAAAAACTGTGAATTTCAAAGAACTAATCATTGCGAATCATAAAAAATGGATTTTGTCCATTAATTTGTTTAAACCATTGTAAACAATTTTTTTCTTACTCTTACCTACTGTAAACTATTGCTAGATAGTATTTACACTGATTTAAGGTCTTCTTTAGTCAATTCGCAGATCTTACATAAAAAGGTACATATGAAAAGTTAGGATAAAAACGTGCGACATCGGTACACGCAGAAAAAAGAACCCCATATTTTACTTAAAACCAAGTTAAATCTACTGATCTTCCAAGTACGTATATGGACAACACGTCAGTTCAGTAAATTCTATAACTATAGGTGACTGAATATGACTATCATTTATGGTTACCAGTACCGATTCTCAAGTGCTGTTGACCTTCGGATTAGTAGATTTTACCGATCCAGTCGCTATTCTGCACTATTCCTCGATGCTGCAATTACGAATTATCATGTCACTTTGACGGATAATATAAACAGATCTAACTTATGTTAACGGTGCAGACTATAGTTTGGACAGCTCTATAAATTGTAAAAAAAATTGCTAAAAAATAATTAATAAATAAACAAACGGTTAATTCTCAGATATATTTTCGGATATACTTATATTTAATCGGTATTTTTAAGTTCAACGCTTATAAGACAATTAAAATTTCGCACGCAAGGGGGGGGGGGGGAGTTGAACGCATAGACCTAAGCACGCAAGTCGATTACCTTAACCACTACACTATTACACGAGTTGTGATCTGTGAAATAATTCCGAAATGCATTTGTAACTAAGGTGGCGACCTCGGTAACGGCTTTTGAATACGCGTTCATGCCATCGCGGCACACGACAAAAGTTCTCGCATTTACCTCATATATCCATACAAGTCAGCTGGAACAGTCGCGGAACGCAAAAACGTCTTGCTCCAATAAACTCTCAACTGTACGGCGTACGCGTCCTGTGAATAAGATTTGCCATCCCAAAATTGTGTTATTGATTATAAAACCCCTTCATTGCTGAGTGATAATATGGAGTAATGTGACGACTGTCACAGAAATGTCAACAATAAATGTTTTGTAGGTGATGCAATCCATCCATTGACGATTGCGTCATGAATTCATCCGGTGGTCCGCGCGGATAGGTTGCGTTATTACGACTGAGGGCGAGCTAAAGAAGCTACTCGGAACGGTAGCATGTACCGATCCTTCTGTATTGTTCACTGCACCACTATTGTAATCTCGGTTCAGTGTATTTTACATATCTTACCGTATTTCATACCAGGGAATAGAGGTTTATTTTACTAAAGGATTGCCGTTAAATTCACCCTAATTTCACTGTGACATTTACGAAGTGCTTAGTGCTTTTGACATTTTCACCCCTTTATTAAGAGCAGTTTTCACTGTTACGGTTACAAGAAACACTTTACATTTCTTGATTAGTAAATATTACATTTCTTTTTTCTGCGTGTAGGACTACGCTGGGGTAGGCGAGCATTTTCATTTCTTTGTTGTACTTTTTCAGGACTCACTACTCTTCTCCACTTACATTTAAGATGTAATATGAATATAGCATACTTTTATCGTTAACTTTTGACTGTAGGAATTGTTTAAAATCATTATTTGACACCCGACCCATAGGTATGGGTCAATTGACCCCTCGTGGTAACAAAAGGTGGCAGAAAATCCCGGTATTTCTATTCTTAAAGGCTTTTGCAGATATTCTAGAGAGAAATTGTGTATTTCGTTCAGATTTGTAAATCATTCTGATTTTTTATGATTTTAGTCAAAAAACGAACTATACCTTGAAAAGGTATAGTTGAATAGTTTTAGTTTTTTAAGATCTTTTGGTCTGTTATAAAAGTACGTTAAGAAGTATAAACACCTTTGTACATAAATTAGAAAAATTACAAGGAATTTTTTATTTTCATTGTAAAAACTAGTGTTACTCTCAAACTATTGAATACATGAAAAAATTTTCTACAGAATAAATATGTAATTCATTGATTTAAGTTTTTAACCAAAAGCATGAAAAATCAGCGTGATTTTCATTTTTGGTCCATTGTTTGAAAAATAATGATTTCACCAAAAAATGTTACTAAACAAAAACGTTGTATTTTTGCGCAATACAGAACTTCTCTGTACAGTATTTTTATAGAAAGCAACATGTTTCAAAGTAAATCAAGAAACACGTGAAAATAGTGGTCTTTTCAAACATTCAGTGTACATCAGAAATTAAAATGCATAAAAACGCCTCTGAGGCTTTTCTTGTACAAGGTTGGATGTATGAATTTGCATATAATATTCACATATGTACAAAGTTTAGATTTCCAAATATTTATTCAAAAGCAAAACAGAAGCTTCACTAAAATTATTTTTATTACGCATGCATGATGTCAGCCCTTTTCGACGGCGCCTATATGAAGCGGGGCTAAAGCTCTACTTTTTACTCCTTAGGGACTGAAAAGGGACGTCAGAGGTGAATAATGAAAATTGAACATCTATGAGCTCGCATTTTACGATTATCAGCCCACTCACCGTAAAAACTGTGAGGAAATTTGGTTGCAGATAATAGAATCTTGCGGTTATTTATAGAAAGTTACAAGATATAACTGATCAAATTGCCGTAAATTACCGTAAATTACAGAAAATTTTCATAAATTTCTGGATATTTTTAAAACTGAATTTAGGGTGATTTATGGTAAGTTGCCATATTTACCTGTAAAATAACCACACGGTGGCTTTTAAAAAAGTTAAATCCTATTTTCAGGTACCCCAAAGTTATGAATAGGAGATTGTTTCGAATGCTTCTGGGGAACCATTTTTGATGAAATTAAAATACTTCCCTGAGCGGATTTTTTTTCTGCCTGGAAAAACCTATTTGAAATACTAAAAAGCAGTAAAATACTATTTTCAAGTTAATAATACCATGTAATTACGTTCATATAAAGGAGTAATATGTAAATTAGAATTACTAACGAGAATTCAATCAACAAATAAACAAAAGAAACTATTTTTTGAAATTTATATCAATATATTTATATGAATATTTCATCAAAAAATTCGTATACATAATGTTCAAGTTTCAATATTAATTTCTTTTTAAAAACTATAGTGGGTATAATATACATGATATTTTTATGTTACTGTAGAACACATAATGTGTATTATACAATGTACAATAATATATAATAGCTATATAATAATTGTATTATAATTAAACGTGCCTACTGTTATACTCGCGTACAGCTTTGGGTAAACGTTCTGCGTAGTTAGAATTTGACTCTTTCACTTTATACTTTTTCCATATTTTTTTAAAGTCTGCATGAGAAGATTCTACGGCTTGTTTCGAGAAAAATCCTAAGCATTAAAATATTATGTATATCACATCTACTATATTTTCTATATGAAATTAATATTGAAACTTGAACATTATGTAAACGAATTTTTTGATGAAATATTCATAAATACATTGATATAAATTTCAAAAAATCGCTTCTTTTGTTTATTTGTTGATTAAATTCTCGTTATTAATTCTAATTTATACATATAATTCCTTTATATAAACGTAATTACATGGTATTATTAATTTGAAAATAGTATTTTCCTGCTTTTTAGTATTTCAAATAGGTTTTTCCAGGCAAACAAAAATCCGCTCAGGGAAATATTTTAATTTCATCAAAAATGGTTCCCCAGAAGCATTCAACAAAATCTCCTATTCATAACTTTGGGGTACCTGAAAATAGCATTTAACTTTTATAAAAGCCACCGTGAACCATGAATGACCGAAAATTTCATGAATTTACGGAAATTTATGGAAATTAAAAAAATTAATTCTGGGTAATTTATGGTAAGTTACCATATTTACTAGTAAAATTACCATAAATAACCGAAAATTTTCGGAAATGTATGGAAATGATAAAAAAGAATTGTGGGTAATTCATAATAAGTTACCATATTTGACTGTATGTATGACAATTTTCAAAAAAGAATTTTGGATAATTTATTGTAAGTTACCATATTCAACTGGAAAATTACCATAAATGACCGAAAATTTCGATAGATTTCCGCGAGTTTGTAGACATGTCTAAATTGAATTTTGGGCAAGTTATGGTAAAGTTACCATGTATCACCTCTAAAATTAAATTAAATTACCAAACATTTACGGCAATTTTTTCACTGAATTTTTGATAATTTGGAATAAGTTAATATAAATTTCCTGCTTCTTTTCCCAAGTGCGAATTGCCGGAACTGAACACACGGCCCAGGCTTGGTCCAATTTCGGCAGCCAAAGATCGGCTAATGTTATTGGGCCAACATCGGCATTTTAATCGGCCCAGTGTTGTGCCCGTACTGGCTGCCTATATTGGCTATTCAAATTTGTTGCTCTACCGCCGATGTTTGGCCCAGTGATCGCACATTACTGGGCCCTGTGTTCCTTTTACTACGGCAAACCTAGTTTTAAGAGAACGTGCCAGAGTTTGGCCCTGACTCGGCGCACTGTTGTTCCAAACTTCGTCTTAACTCTG
The DNA here is from genome assembly GCA_932178445.1 of Andricus quercusramuli. NCBI lineage: Eukaryota > Metazoa > Arthropoda > Insecta > Hymenoptera > Cynipidae > Andricus > Andricus quercusramuli. Next base: position 17,301 of record CAKNXH010049152.1, read on the forward strand.
GCTAAACATGTTTTAATAGGAGAAGCCGGAGTCTGGCCCAGAAAAGGCGCATCACTGGGCCAAGTTTTACTTTTAGTACGTAAACCATATTTTAAGAAGAAGAGCTAGACTTCGGCCCAGACTCGGTGCACTGCTGTTCCAAACTTTGTCTTTACTTTGGCTAAACATGTTTTAATAGGAAAAGCCACAGTCTGGCCCAGCAAAGGCGCATCACTGGGCCAAGTTTTACTTCTAGTACGTAAACCATATTTTAAGAAGAAGAGCTAGACGTCGGCCCAGACTCGGTGCACAGATGTTCCAATCTTCGTCTTTACTTTGGCTAAACATGTTTTAATAGGAAAAGCCAGAGTCTGGCCCAGCAAAGGCGCATCACTGGGCCAAGTTTTACTTTTAGTACGTAAACCATATTTTAAGAAGAAGAGCTAGACTTCGGCCCAGACTCGGTGCACTGCTGTTCCAAACTTCGTCTTTACTTCGGCTAAACATGTTTTAATAGGAAAAGCCAGAGTCTGGCCCAGCAAAGGCGCATCACTGGGCCAAGTTTTA